>JAXQQM020092290.1:0-39935 GCA_034641835.2 Pinus albicaulis | reverse complement strand
TTTGAAGCAACGATTTTTGAGGCTTCAATAGGACCTTAATGAGGAATTGTGTAAATGAGGAACAAGACCAAGGTAACAACACTGAAGGCAGCTAAGAAGGTAGTGATGATGATGATTTTGAAGGTCAAGAAGACAGTGATCAAACAGAAAATGACATGACTGATGGGAATCATAGTGAAGGTGAAGGAGCTAGGGACAACACCAAGGGTCATAGCCATGATGAAAACACTTCCAAAACCACCATCACACCTCTTCCATTCATATATTAAAGGGGGTTAAGGCAAGTGTTTGATGCCTCCAAAAGGCAAGGGGCCTTGCCATCTGCATCAACTCCAAGGCTTGACAAGGGAAAAGAAAAGATGGACAAGGTTAGGAGAAGTAAGAGAAGTAAGAAAACTACTCAATAGCCTCAATTTATTGACCTAGAGAGTGACACTGAAGATAAGGAGATGGCCACTAGACTGTTACTCCAAATCAAGGATGCTCAAATCAAGGAATGGGAGAGGGATTTTAGTATGGCCCAATACATCATTCAGTATTATAAGAATGAGTACAAACACTTAAAGAAGATAAAAAGGGGTTTGTCCCTCCAGAAGAAGATGACAAAGTATTATGCCAAGAAGCACAAACTTGTTTGTGCCAAACTGAAGGAAACCCTACTTGAAGTCCAAACCCTAAAAGAGGAAAAAGAGCATAACATCCTTGGATTTTTGGCTGAATATTCTCAGCAGCTGTCCAAGATCACTTAAGGAAGGTCTCCACCAAATTTGAGAGGAGTTGGAGTAAATTTTGTTTTTTGAGATTTTTGAGCTTCATTTATGCAGCACCACTGGCGCTACGCAAACACATGGAGCATCCCCAAGAGAATAACTTGAAATTTTTGGATTTCTCTCAACCTGCACATCATGCTCACCAAATTTCAGATGATTTGAAGCAGGTTCGACCCCTCAAAAGGTAAAAAAACCTCACTTTTTCACCTTTTTGCCACTGTCTTGGCCCTAGCACTATGCAAATGACAGTCTGGAGATTTTTGTATTTTTTACTACACTACATGAGCTGCATCTAGAAAATACAAGCATTTTTGGAAAGTAGACTCATTAGGCTTTCCAACGGGCCATCACGGAGCCAAATTCAATGTCGGGAAGGGGTCCAGAGCTTGGTCACAAAAGACCCTATTTTCTATTGAAAGTGGCATTGTGCAAATGAGTTGTGTAGTGTGTTTTGGACCAAAAGTCAACAAAACACATTCATTTATTGCTAAAATGATATTTTTGAGTTTTTTGAGGCAAAACACTCTAGAATTAGGTCCAAGAAGTTATTTTTGAATTTATTTCTTAGGATATTATGTGCCTTGGGCCTTGCATCGTATCTTGGCCATAAATGACATTTATGGGTGAATTTGACATTTTCCTACCTTATTTAGGATTTTTTCCCTCTCTTGCTAAGATAAATAGAGCATGAGGGCTTCATTGTAAACGTTGGCATTTGATGAACTTGGAGAGCAATACATGGTTTTTATGAGCTTGGAGAAGAAATTTGTTTTGTGAAGTTAATGAATGGCTTGCTTAGATTGATGATGGAGAAGCTTGTTTGCAGGATTCCTAAGCTTGGTTAATGGTGATTTCTTCTTAATTTTTTTATGTTTTCTTGTTATAATTATGTTTCACTCTTCTTAGTTGCTATAGAACATAAAATTATAGGTTGAGAAATGCTCCTTGAAGCATCTTAGTCCTCTTGTTTTCTATGGCCTTGATGTTTTCCTCTGTTGGGTGTGTTTCAAGAATTCTTAGATGCTCTTCAAGCCTCTTTACGCTTGTTTGTTTCATTTATGGATTAATATGCTGGTTAAAAAATATGATTCACGGTAAGCCCTGCTTATTTGAGACTGCCTAAACTCTGTCTTGGAACCTTTCTTTGAAGTATTGCTTGCTAGGTTAAGTCAAAGAGGTATTATTCTAATCTTGCCCTTTGTCCATGCCTATCAGCCTACCTTAGAGTTCTTTATAGCTTGATAAACAATGTTTAGGTGTTCCCTCTTGTCTTGATTAAAGTTTTTGTGCTATCTTATATGTTTTCCCAAATTCTGAAGTTGAATTTACTAAAGTTAGAAGCTCTTATGATTTCTATGTTTCACAGGAATTTTTATCTTGGATATTTATTTTTTTAAGTATTATCATTGATTAAATGGTTTTACCTATCTCATGCTTAGTATCTTTTGCTTATCATATTTAAGAACTTCTTGTTCATGGGTAAATTACAAACGATTCTTCACTGCCCTTTTCCTTACCTTGTTTTTCCCAAACTTGATGTCCACCCCACCTCACACATTACCTTAAGGATCTATTAACCTTGCTAGATTGGCCCTGCAACACACTCTGATTCATCATTTAGACACTCATGACTTTCATTGACTCCATAGCCCAATGATTCAAAGACATATCACTCCACCTATTCCACTTTACCATCTTACCCAACCAAAACAATCAACAAACCCTGCACTTAACAACTAGCCTAAAATCAGCCATCTAAAGAAAACAAGAACACATATTTTTCATCTAATAGAAAGATCCCTCTCTGAGTCCAGGAAGGTTAGGTCCTAGGACTCTAAATACTGGTTCCATGTTTCCCTGCCATTTGGTATACCAATCTGCCAATCACGAGACCCCAACATATACCACTGTAATATTCCCAAATGGGAAAACTCAGCAATACATCCAAAAATAACACATTTTTTGGAAATATAAGCACTAACATAAAAATGCAGCTCATGGATCCATTAGATCTGATATTATAGCAACTAGAACTGGAAGGAAATTAGAAACAAATCACTATTTCATAGTTAAACATGTCTCCCATGCCATAAATAGCCCAAAATCATGCAAAAATAGGAACAACAACCATGTATGAAAGTTGGAATACCATGAAAACATTATTTTATTACCTCTCCAACAATGGTAGGTTGTACATCATATCTAGAGCAAGCATGTGGACAAAAATTTAGATCTATAGCAGATCCATGCACTATACAAGCTCCTTTATCAATCCCCCATGGGGTTTTCAGCAAAACACCATGTACAAAGTGTAGATCTGAGATCTAAGACTGCAGATCTATGGAAATATTCAAATCTTGAAAGTGGATCTGATTTGATATAAACAGTAAACTGATCTCCTCAAAAATATCTCCAAAGTGAAGGGCAGGTCCCCAACACTTAGCAAATCAACTCTCCAAATGGTGCACTGAATCACCCTGCAACTTCTCCTTCAAAACAACACAGATTTGGACTTCTTCTACACTTTAGGGGATAAAATACTATTGTCTTACAGCCAAAATATGAAAATGAAGCTCAACTCTTCCAATATTGTCCTCTCAATGGAGTAGAATCCTCCTCCACTGAAAAGAAGCACTGAAATGGCCTAGATCTGAAGACTAGCCTCCACTTGCTGCAACTTACTGAAATAGTCAAACCCTCAACAAGATCTTTGTTGTCAAAGGAAGATGAAGCTTGGCCTCAAGCCAAATAGTGGACAATATGGTGCAAGACTCCTCCAAGATCTACTCAATGGAAGATGTGGGATTCCCGATCAGGAACACCAAGTGCTAAATAGCACTCTATCTCAGCTAAACAGCCAGAGAAACAAATATGTCTAAACAGACCATATCAGAAAATCATAAACATTAGCTAACCCCCATATGGTTGCCAGCCTCCTCCTTATAAACAATGTGAGCCTTCTCACCTTTGGTCCCACTCATTAGGGTTTCCATCTTCATGCAATGAATCTCCCTCCATAACTACGTTGTCCCATCATCAATACCACTCCTCCATAACAGTGCTGATGGATTTGGTCAATCTTGATTGAATCTCCATGCAATGTCTTCTTCCACACTCAAGGTGGCTTTATTCCAACTATCTAAATAGATTCATATTCCCACTAAGTTATCTTCATTAATGTTTCACATCCTCCATACTAGCTTAGTTGAATTGATCAAAATTGACTTTGTCCACATGCATTTAGCCCTTGTTCACACATGAAGGTGTTTCATCTAGCTATGAATATGATCCCTTTCCCATTAAGAGGGTGTTTATTGATGCTAGAAATATTTATGGGTCTTCCTACCAATTTATTCATCTAACTATGTATTTGGAGCAAAATTACTATTCTAATTAAATGCATGCTAATTTAGGAATATTACATAGTACCGCCTCCTGCCATCTCTTTGAATACTGCAAAACAACGTAGTAAGATTTTTTCCCAAACCAAGAAATTTATTTTCCTTACAAATTTCTCACAGGGAAAGAAGAATATTGTGGCCACAACCTCGAAACAGGGCTCCCCTACACGGTTGCAACAGATGGGCAAAGTCGTGGAGGAATATGAGGACATTTTTACCTCACCCATAGTCATTCCTCTACACTATTAGGACAAGCACTTTATCAATCTGACCCCCATGCATGTATTTTCTGAGGAAACCAAATTTATTGAATGCATCGAGCACGTTCGCGAGTAGGTCCACGACATCCTTGACAAATCCAATACCAAGTTTAGTGGAATTTACCTCTCATGGAGGAACTTAACACAATGGGGAACATTGATTCCTAAGGATGAAGGAATGATCCAGGTGGATATTGGTGCCCACCCACCTATTCCATTTGGACCCGCACCATCAATTCTTTCAGTTTTTTAGTTTCAGCACAATTTACTATTTTTAGCAGTTTTTCGGGTCCTGAACTTCCAGAGCCGTTTGGTGGCCCTAATGATCCAAGTGGATATTGGTGGCCACCCAGCTATTCCATTTGAATCCCCACCATCGGTTCTTTCAGTTTTTCTATTTCGTCACAACTTACTACTTTTAGTAGTTTTTCGCGTCCTGAACTTCCGGAGCCATTTTGAGGCCCTAAACGATGTTTTTTGGGAAAATCGGGAACAACATGGGTTCAGGGACCAATATTGCTCACATCAAAATTTTTAGTCCTCAGATAGATATTTCTAACAAGGTATCAAACAGAGATCGTATGCAAAATTTACGTCCCTGAGAAGTTGAAACACTAATTTACCAAAACGGGGCCCATAGTTTTGGCGCTTCATCTGCTAGGGTTAGGTTTTTGGATGTTTAGGGTTTTCCATTGTTTCTCAATAATAAATAGGCCCTCGAGCCTCATTGTAACATAGTTCAGAGGCCTGTAGCCTCGACATCTCTTCTCAGAGATAAGCTACCAATGCCCTAGCTAGTTTATTTCAATTACGTCTGTCAGCATATTTCTGTTATTTGATATTATTGAAATGAAGTATTATTTCTAATGCATCTCTATGTTTATGTCTATTTATATTTTTTATTACGTTCCTATGTAAATCCAGATCATTGCAGTATGAAATATGCTTTAATTTTCTTAACATAATATTAATATAACTATGAGTCAATTAGGGTAAAGCAATCCTTAAAGTGGTGTACTAAAGAACATAAACATAAACTAGAAGGGTTTTTGTAGACATACAAAGGAGTGTTCTAGAATCCTAAAGGGATACCACCCTAGAGGGAAGTGAAACACAAAATCCAATTGTTTCCAGCTTTTCCATTTCTGATTATTGAGTTGTATAGATACTCCATTCTAGAATCGAATGTAGTGAATAAGTAATTTCAATAATAATGGGAGTAGGGTGTGATTTGACCAAGAACCTCACCTTGTGGGTAATCCATCATAATTGTACTAAATAAGGATGATAATTGGTGAATGTGCATTGATTACATGATCTGAATTTATGTCGGAATGAAATGAAATAAATAATTAAACAAAAAAAAAAGAGCTACAACTAAAATTGAACTTCAATTAATGTTGAAATTCAACAAGAAAATTTCAACACCCACGATTAGTGCATTAAGCACATATACTAGGTTGGGGCCCACAAGGCTAAATTTGGTGCATGTATATTTTAGTTATCTCTTAATTAAGATTGTAATATGATCTCAAAATAAATTGTAATAGTTAACTGAGTGTGATAAACTTAGTTAACTCATGAATTTCGAGTTAGAGGTAGTTGGTGAGGAATGCAGAGTAATTCTAGTTGTAACAGAGTTCGAAGTGCAGTGGTGCATTGGTTAATGTAGGTTGTAATAAATTTAACTCAGTTAAGTGAGTTAAACTCAGTTGTGTTAGTTGTAACTGTTAGATACACTAGTGAGAGATCAAGTGAATTAAATATTAATTAATTCACAGTCAGTGATCTCACATGCAACTGAGGATTTACTTTTATTAGTTGCATGCATGTCAGATCCAGTGGAGACCAAGTTGAGATCTAGGTGAAACGGAAGTTGACTATCAGTTGTATGATTATTGGGTTGTACCCATGCAACCAAACACCCATTGGAGTGCCCATGATACTTGCGCAGTAAAGGAAGGCCAAAATTCCTATTCTTTATGGATTGCATTCATCAGGGATTGCGCAAGGTAGGCAGGCTGTCTGGAAGTAGCAAATTGGCTAAGTATTGGTCAGTTTTATGTATGACATTGTGAGACAATTAGATGAGTATATGAGGGCTCTTGTGAGACGAGTTGTATGTAATTGTTTCATGATTCCATGCCGAATATACAATGTAAGGTAATGGGGTTTTGAGCAGCAAGATTTCCCCGAGAAATTATTTGTGTCGTGGCTTGATTGATTCTACTTTGCTTCATGTGATTGGCGATTGTGTTTTTTATTCTGAAAAATATTTGTAGAAGTGATTCAGTATTTAAATTTAGTATATTGTTAGATCAGATTGAATCCATGATATACATGCTTGTTTTATAATTCTACATGGTATCAGAGCATAGGAAATCACAATTTTGAAGAAGGAGTTGAGTTTGTGACTGAATAGAATTCAAATTTGTAGAAAGAATTTCTTGGTGCTACAGCTGATTCAAGATCGAAATGGATTTCTAAGGCTTGAGGTTGGAGTATGCACTCGAGGGTCGCTCAAACTATATTTCTTGGAAGGAAAATATGGAGGCAGTACTCGAAAACAATGGCTTGAAGGAATTAATTGACAATGATGTTCCTAAACCTGTTGTGACAGATGCTACAAATCTTGATGCATGGCAAAAGAAATTGGCAAAGGCAAGGAGGATCCTATTGGAGGGAGTAAGAGCCCACATTGTCTCAAGCCTCCATGGGAAAGCCACACCATATTTTATGTGTAAGGCTTTGACGGATCTATTTCAGAGCAACAACAACCATAGCAAATTGGCGCTCAAAGATAAACTCAGGAAGATAAAGATGGAGAAAGGCGACTCCATACAAAAATATCTAACAATTTTTTTCCAATGTTGGGATGAACTAGGGAGTGTTGGTATAACTATCGCTGATGATGATTTGGTGAGCTTGGCTCTCCTAGGACTTCCCAAGAGTTGGCATAGGTATCAATACTCTATCAATGGAAGGACAAAGCTGCCAAATTGGGAATGATGTGGTCGAATTTGGTGCAGGAGGAGTTCAGACAGAACACCAGAGATGGATCTTCATCTAAGAATGAATATGAAGAATATTTTTATTTGGATTCCAAGGTGAAGAATGATGAAGGGGAGGAAATTCCATTCCAAATCCGAGTCCACAGATGGCAAGAAGCGGTACATTTCCAGGCATAAGCTTACCACAGAGCATAGGCATTAAGGGGTTACCAATTGTCCAGCTAAAATAACAAGCATTGCACAGCTCCAGAGGATATGAATCCGTGTGAGGCTTTGGCCTCATAATTTAAGTTTAATTATCATTATTTCGCTTTTAATATGGAATGGCGCTGGGGATGCATGTGTATTTAGATAGTAACATTTCTTCTCTGCTACGACTAGAAAAATTCTTTAGCAGCTTTGACATGACATTAGGATCTTCAGATGACATGAAATGGGTGATGATGGGCGGTAATACAGTTAAGCATCGACTGGGTAAAATTACCTTCCCGCAGGCAACAAACCTTTCAATTAAAAATGTAATGCATGTACTAGGTTTGAAGAAAAATTTAGTCTCAGTTGTAATGTTGGAGGATAGAGGCTATGATGTTGTTTTTCAATGAAGGAAAATATTTCCCATGACACAAAACAATAGGACAAGCCAAGAAGATATGGATTCGAGTTAAGAATCTCTACAAGCTGGATGTATATGGTTGCACAGCATTAATGGGAAAGGCGAACATAGTGGTGAGCCGGGATGAGGACGAATTATGGCATAGGAGATTGGGCCATCTTCACCATGGAGCCTTTAAAGTCATGCAACATATTTCTACTGGTCTTCCCAGGGGTACACTTGAGCAGTTAGACACATGCAAGGGATGTACTATGGGAAAATATGTAAAGGACACCTTTCATGAGAAGGAGAACCGAGCTACAGGGATCCTTGAGAGAGTTCACACAGACATTTGTGGACCATTCTATGTTGCTTCGACAACAAAACATAAGTACTATGTGACATTTGTTGATGAATTTTCTCGTAAATGCTGGATCTACTTCATGCAGAAGAAATATCATACATTCTCAAAGTTTCTTGAGTTTAAGGCACTGGTGGAGAAAGATTCAGGGAAGCAAGCGAATAATTTGAGGAGCGATAATGGTGGTGAATGCATCTCTAAAAAATTTAAGAACTTCTACAGAAAATAAGGAATTTGAATAGAACTGATAGCACCTCCTAACCCACAGCAGAATGGGGTCACTGAAAGAAATAACAGAACGATTGTGGGTGCAACAAGAGCAATGTTGCATGATCAAGGCCTACAGATGCATCTATGGGTGGAAGCATGCAACACTGTGGTATTTGTCCAGAACTGTTGTCCTCATAGAATACTTGGCATGAGTACACATGAAGAGGCTTTCACTGGTAAGAAACTTGATGTTTCACTCTTTAGGCTCATTTTTTTATGTGCATGTGACCAAGGATGCCAGGAAGAAGCTGGAACCAGCAACTAAGATCAGGAATTTTGTGGGGTACACTGAAACACCCCAGAACTATCGTGTGTATTTTCCAAACAAAAGAATGATTGTTGTGCGACAGGATATAAAATTTTATGAGGAGAAAGCCATGTGATTGTCCCTTGAGAGGGAGCTATACTTGGATGTAGAGGAGGAAATGTTAGTTCCCAAGGATGAGCCTCAAGATATGGAGCAACTACATAAGGAGCATCATGGGGTGGGGGAAAACACTCATGCAGATCCATCCATCAGAAATGGTAGAAGACGCACCACAAAAGCAGATAGATTGAGACTTGATGCTGCAAAGAATGTAGGAGCCCCTACTTCACAGTGTAGACATAGACAGTCTCCAAACAGGTTTTCTGGGTACATGGCTCTTATGAGAAAATGTATTGTGACTAAACCATCTTCCTTTTAGGTAGCAGTGCAGAAACCAACTTGGGTTGATGCAATGTTGGGGGAGTATGACTCCATTTTCAAGAATAGTGCATGGGAGATTGTCCTAAGACCTGTTGTCAAATAAGTGGTTATATCAAGATGTATCTACAAATTAAAGCAAGCTGTTGATGGGGGTGTGGAGAAATACAAGTCCATATTTGTGGCTCAGGGATTCTCATAGATCGAGGGGATTGATTATGATGAGACTTTTGCACCGGTTGCAAGGTACTCTTCCATTCATTAGGGAAATTTTGAGGTCTAAAATGGGCCTCCAAAGGAGATTATAAAATAATAGTGGAAATAATAAAATAAGATTAGATTACATCATCAAATTTTAGAGGGAAAAAAAAAAAAAAAACTACTTTTTCAACTCATATTTTCAACTTATCTCCCTATGGGTTTACTCAACTTTCGAGTGGGAACACTCGTTGGATGCGAAATTTGATTCCTCATCCAAGGAGTAACCATGTTGCATACTTTTGATGGACCCTGATACATGAAAACTTATAAATACATGAAAAGCGTGGTTGCAATCATCTTTTTTCATGTATTTCTCATTTTTCATGTAGAAAGCTCCATCGAAAGTATGCAACATGGGTACTCCTTGGATGAGGAATTAATTTTTTCATCCATCAAGTACTCCCACTCGAAATTTGAGTAAAAACTTAAGGAGATAGTTTGAAAAAGTAGTTTTATTATTTTATTATTTTGTAATATTTTTATTGTTTTCCCCCAAAAATGGTAAATCATCCCCCATGGTTGACATCATCATATTCAATCCTATTGGTTCTTATAAAATTTATTTGGTTTTACATTTTTATGATGAGGCCCATTTTAGACCTCAAAAGTTCTCTAATGAGATCCATCCTTGCACTCTCAGCGTAGATGGGTTGGCGCATCCATCAGATGGATGTGAAAATTGTGTCTCTCAATGGGATCATTGAGGAAGAAGTGTAAATAGAGAATTTGAAGGTTTCAAGATCTTAAATAGTGAGTCACATGTGTGCCAAATCAAGAGATCATTGTATGGGATGAAGCAAGCACCTCGTGCTTGGTACACTCAAATAGATAACTATTTCACGAGACTAGGCTTCACCAAAAGTGAAGCAGATGAAAACCTATACTAGATTGTGGTTGAGGGTAAGATATTGATTATTTTTATTTATGTTGATGATATAATTTTGACTAGTGATGAGTAGTTGATACACTCATGCACAGAGGATCTTGCAAGGGTGTTTGAAATGAAGGACATAGGACTCCTTCATTATTTCCTTGGATTGGAAATATGGTAGCGGGATGGGGAAATTTTTGTGTCTCAAGGGAAGTACGCCAAGGAGATACTGGGTAAGTTTCACATGGAGAGCTGCAAACCCATGGATACTCCTCTTCCAGGAAATTGGAGGAAAGAGGATGCTACTTCTGGAGAGGTAGTGGATGCTACTGTCTACAAGCAGTTAGTTGGTTCATTGATGTATCTAGTGAGCACCATACCAGACATTTGCTACGCAGTTAACCAGCTGAGTCAAGCTATGGTTAAGCCTACCAAGCTCTTTTGGAAGGCATGGAAGCATGTATTGAGATACTTGAGGGGCACATCAGAGTATGGTCTATGGTACAGGAAGACAGAGGGAGTGAAGCTTCAAGGCTTCACAGATGCAGATTGGGCAAGCAGTCCATCAGAAAAAAAGAGCACATCAAGAGGGATCTTCAGCATAGGATCAACAATAATTTCTTGGTACAACAGGAAGCAACGATCTGTGGCACTCAGTTCAGCAAAAGCAGAGTACATGGTAGCAAATCAAGCTGCATGTGAGGCTATCTAGACAAGAAATATCTTGGTTGGTTTATTTGGTTCTCAGATGGATCCAACAGTGATACATTGTGATAATAAGAGTTGCATTAAACTCTCGATTAATCATGTGTTTCATGATAGTTCCAAGCACATAGATATCTGGTACCATCATCTTAGAGATTATGTGCAGATGAGAACAATGTTGCTTCAGTACATTCCCATGGAAGATAAGGATGTAGATATTCCGACGAAGGTGCTCACCAGGAGAAAATTTGAATACCATAGAGGCAGGATTGGGGTGAAGGATAATCACTTTCTTGTTGAGAGGGAGTATTGAAATTCAAAAAGAAAATTTCAGCACCCACGCCTAGTGCATTAAGCACCTACACTAGGGTGGGGCCCATAGGGATAAATTCGGTGCATGTCTATTTTAGCTATGCCTTAATTAAGATGGACAATAAAATGTAATCTAATCTCAAAATAACTTTTAATAGTTAACAGAGTGTGATAAACTCAATTAAATCATGAATTTCGAGTTAGAGGTAGTTGGTGAGGCATGCAGAGTAATTCTAGTTGTAACAGAGTTCGAAGTGCAGTGGTGCATTAGTTAATGTAGGATGTAATCAATTTAACTCAGTTAATTGAGTTAAACTCAGTTGGGCTAGTTGTAACTGTTAGATACACTAGTGAGAGATCAAGTGAATTAAATATTAATTAATTCACAATCAATGATCTCACATGAAACTAAGGATTTACTATTATTAGCTGCATGCATGTCAGATCTAGTGGAGACCCAGTTGAGATCTAGGTGAAAGGGAAGTTGACTATCAGTTGTAGGATAATTGGGTTGCACCCATTGGAGTGTCCATGATACTTGCATGGTCAATGAAGGCCAAAATTCCTATTCTTTAGGGATTGCATTCATCAGGGATTGCGCAAGCAAGGAAAGTTGTTTGGAGGTAGTGAATTGGATAAGTATTGGTCAGTTTTATGTATGACAGTGTGAGACAATTAGCTGAGTACAAGAGGGCTCTTGTGAGAAGAGTTGTATGTAATTTTCTCATGACTCCATGTTGAATATAAAATATAATATATTGGGGTTTTTAGCAGTAAGCTTTCCCCAGGAAATTATCTGTGTTGTGGCTTGATTGATTCTTCTTTGCTTCATGTGATTTGCAATTGTGTTTTTAATTCCACAAAATATTTGTAGAAGCGATTCAGTATTTAACTTAAGTAAATTGTTAGATCAGATTGAATCCATGATATACATGCTTGTTGTATAATTTATACAATTAATTAATAATAAATATTGAAATTTATTTACATGTAGAATGGAAACATAATAACTCAGGTGATGGTATATTATCTTTGAGAAGAGATGTGATGGCTACGTGTCTTTTGAACTATGTTACAATGAGGATCAAAGGAATTTTTATTATTGAGAAACAATGGAAAACCCTAACTATACAAAAATGTAACCTTAGTAGAGGAAGTGCCAAAATTTTGTGGGCCACGTTGGGGTTATTTGGTACATCAACTTCTTGGGGTCGTAACTTTGGCATACAATTTCTGTTTGACATCTACGATACCTCGTTAGAAATATCTATCCGAGGATAACAAATTTTGACTGTAGACCCCAACCAAAGGTAATGGGTCTTCCCATTTTCCTAAAAAAATGTCATTTAGGGCCTCAAATCCGAAAGTTTAAGGCACGAAAAATTGCCAAAAATAGTAAATTGTGTTATAATTAAGGAAACTAAAAGGAACAATTTTGGGGGTCCAAGTGGAATAGGCGAGTGGCCACCAATATCCACTTGGATCATTACAGACTGTTAAAAAGAATTATACTCAAGAACTAGTACCATCTACCTAGGATTTATGATCTATTAGATTAGTCGCAACACGAAAGATACTTCACCAAGCTCGATTTAAAATAAGGATAGCACTAGGTTTGAGTCAAAGAATTAGATTTCTAGAAGAGTGCATTAAAAACTAGACAAGGTTTGTATAAATTGATGGTCATGCTAGTTGTTTTATGCAATGCACTAGCTATGTTATGAAACTAATGAAGGATGTATTATTGCCATATATAGATTCATTTTTTATAGCTTATTAGGAATCTAGTTTACAACGATGCTTGGTAAGAGAACATATGACACTTGATGTGAATGATAGAAACTTTGAAGAAGCACTAACTATTGGAAAAGCTTAAGAAATGTTATTTTTCCTAGTATTATTTAGTGTATTTGGTGTATGTGATCACTGGAGGGGAACTTTAGATAGATCTCATGAAGTTGGAGGCTATAATTAAATGGCCAGCTTCTATAACCATCTCTAAAGTTTGGAATTTTGTTAGGGTAGCACAATACCCGAAAAATTTCATAGCTTCATTTTCAATAGTAGTTGTACCACTCCATGTGATGAATACAAATGGAAAGAGTTTCAAATGGGGTAAGATTCAATAAATGGGTTTTCATGACTTGAAAATAAAAACAAGTCAAGCATTATTTACCACATTACCAAACCTAAAGAAACCCTTTGAACTGGAGATGGATGCAAGTGGGTATGCCATGGGTGTGGTATTGATGTAAGAAGGCATGTATCCTATTATTATGAATTATTTCATGGAAAAATTCTCAAATATCATACCTATTAAAATGAATTTTATTCCCTAATACAAGTTTCCAAAAGGTGGAAATACTATCTAATGGGAATGGAGACCATCTTCCACATACATCACCAACTACGAAAATATTTTTAGAAATAGAGTAATATACAACATACCAAACACTACATATGGATGTGGTTCTTATAGAAGTTTCATTTAGTGATCAAGTAGAAGCACAACACAAATGTGTTTACAATCATCCTTTCAATGGTACCCACACAAAAAGTTACAAATTTTGGAACTCTAATGCACATTGAGCCTTTCACCCATGATGCATATAGAAAGAAATACATAGAAGATGAGGAATTCAAGGACATTTTTCAACAACTGTAGGGCCAAATTCATATATAATATAATAATAGAAAAGTTGACTATCATCTCCATAATGGGTTACTCTACAAGCTAGACAAGTATTTTGGTCATAGAGGTAACCCACTGCAACTTATCAAAGAATCTCACACATTCAAGGTTTCAAGGCATTTTTTATTGGGAAGATAGTTTCCAACTACAAAAGTATTTTTTCTAGCCCAAAATGCAATAATATGTAACATTGTACCTTATATTATGTATACTTTGTTGTACCTATAGATCCAATAACAAGAAGCAACGTCTATACCATCCCTTAATTGTACCCACTCATCCTTAAAAAATCATTTCCATAGATTTTTTGGGAGTTTTACTAACAACTAAGAAGGGGAGCTACTAATTGTTTTTGGTAATTGACAAGTTCAACAAGATGTGAATTTTCATGCCTTGTAAAAATAGTATCAAAGTGAAATAAGTAATGAACTTGTTCTTTGAATAGATCTGGGTGCAGAATGTTGAATTTCCTCGACCTTGGGTCTAGATTAGAGTCTTAAATAATTGATGCTATCAAACCAATAATCTCAACCACTAAGCTACTTTGCATAGCGGAAATATAAAACAGTAAATCATATATGCACAAATATACAAATCTTTTTAATTTTTTAACCCAACTTCGTTATATTAACAACACATAATACAACAATCTAGGGCTCCCGTACCAAGGATAATGGCCCTCATACATCCACTAGTGCAAGATAATATAATATGACCATTTGGATGTAGCATCTAATAACTCCTCTCGGTCATATCCTATGATTGCCCGATCCTCCGGCTCCCGATTTGCAGCTCCTCCATCTATCAATGCTCCAAGTCCATCTTGCCACTGAATCTCGGTTCTCCAATCTGCTCTCTATTTTTTCCTTCGTCCATCAAGGGCACAACACATCGAGACTCATGGCGAGTTTTTCATAGCTCTAGTTATGAAAAACTCTCAATCTTCTCAATATTTTTCCTTAGCTACTTAGGGACTTCATCCCACTATGGTCTTCCTACACTGCTACGATGAATACCAACATAGGGCATGAAGGGCTGCGACCTATCACTGTAAGATGTCCATCTCCCACAATGTCTAGGAGGACTGCCCATCATCTGTTGTAGAATTCCTTCTCCACATGCAAGTCTCGATCTACACAATCATGCTCCTATTTTATCAAACCCTTGAGCTCCAACAACTTCTAGGCTAGTATCCACCTTTTTCCATCAAGGTGTTACATTTACGCTCTAAAATGGACGTTATTACACTGTCTTCCAGTAGACCATAAGTGCCCAATATTGTCCACACTTGGTCCTCTCTCATGCTGCCCTACAACAATCCACGAGAGACCAAGTCCACGTTGTAGCATATGCTCCAAGTTAGGGCATCCAACCACTTAGGAAACCCTTCCTCTTGGTTGCTAATAGACTTCCAAACTGTCCTTTCCTAGGACACCATCCATCAACAACTCCTGCAACATATGCCCACTAACTAGGGAATCTAACAGTCCATGTCAGGCCTATCTCTTGGCTACTAGAGTCCTCCACTCTAACTGATCCAATTTTGATCACAAATTGTGACCCAACGCAATTCAATACTGGAAGAGATACATACCTTAGTTATGTTATTCATGGGAATTATTTTGATCACTGGTTAGTGCATCACGGTAACCTACAACAACCCAACCTCTTTGCAAAAATACACTTCAATTGATGCAACCTCCACTCCTCTACACACTAGGTGACCTTATTGTGTGAGGAGGCACCTATAGCTCCTTGTTAGGATTGTTTTAACCCTTAAAAAATTATCTACTATCTTGCGACCTAGTCATCACAGGAGGTCTCCTTATTGGATTGTTTCAAGATGATTTTGTTGCATCCCTTGGCCAAAATAGCCTCTCATCAATGCATGCCTCCAACAAGCTGCAAACGTACATTAAATTTAGTGTTTAACCTATTGTGGCATTGCAATCTCGTTAGGGCATAACCATCGCCCATGTCATCCCTTTAGACTACCACACAGGCCTCTCTATAGCTACGACCTTCTCCTCCTATTCTCCTATTCCTCTTGTTGTTGCTCGGGGCTAATTACAAACCCTTTAACACCCTCATTGTACCCTGTTTTAGGGAAGGTGTGGCTTACAACCTACCTATTGTTCCTCCTAGGGTTGCGGCCTTATGAAACAGGGTATAACCCATGAAAAACCACTCACAAATAGTGCAAACCCTTGCCAAACAAACTCAACTTGCAACCTGGTCCAACTCAGACCTCAAACAGTCTCAAGAAACCATACATTTCTCCTTCTATATTCATTGAGTTTTTCACCTAATATTTTCATCCTATAAAAATATTATATTCCCTTACTTGTACGAGCTCCTCTCCCTTGTGTTCCTACCAAATCGATCTTCAAATGCCTTACACTCAGCCTCCTTTTACACAAAAATGATGGGCCCCTAAAATGTCATGATCTAGGGGCTTCCACAATTTTCCCATGTCATATTTACACCAAGATTCCCATGACACATAGGTGTAACCCTAACATATAACCTCAAAAATTCATAACTCCTCAACGACAACTCGAATTTGGACAATTCTCATTGCGTTCGAATCGTATTGCCAAGCACTATCATCCTCATCCATCACATGTCATAACTATATCATGGTTTTGGCCCAAACCACAATGGGTGAAAAACCCCCAAGCTTGGTTCTCAAGCTCGCAAGCCCATTTGTGGGATTTTTACCTCCAACCCTCAAACACTAGGGCTTGCAGTACCTCCCAAGCTACACAAAAAAATAAACACAGGATAACAAGGGGCATAATTTTAGACATGGGCACCAGATTTATTAGTGCATTTTGGACTATGTTGTGAGAGAAGATGGACACAAAGTTGAAGAGGTCAACAACTTTCTATCCATAAAAAAATGGGCATAAATAATTATTCAACAAGACTATGGTGCAACTTTTGAAGGGTTACAATTAGAATCATATAAAGAAGTGGGATGAAAAATTGATTTATATTCAACACTTATTATAGAGAAGTCCACACTTTTATTGGAAAATCCTCTTTTGAAAACTACATTGGATATTTTCCACCTTCACCTTTGGATGTTGTATATGGAAAACAAGGATGAGTGAGGGATGATCAAATAGGAGATGCATTAAGAGAAGTAACAAATGTTGAAAATATTAGATACATTCATTTACAAGTATAGGAGAAATTGAAGAAGTCACAAGAAAAATAAAATGTTGGGCATGATCAAAAATGAATAGAGATTCAAAGTGGGAGGTAGAGTATGGTTATTGTTGGATAAGGAAAGACTACATGGTCCTGGTATTAGGATCAATGATCTTTGGTATGGTCCTTTCAAGATATTGGAAAATGTGGGAGATAATTCCTATGGAATGAGTCTACCCTCTTGGATGCACATTATTTAGTACTGAATGTGGAAAATATCAAACTCCATATAAGCCTTCCATGTTGGATTAGGAGGAGGGGAAGGTCCTACCCTCCAGAGGACTTGGTACCATACACTCAAGTGAATCTGGTAGAGGAATTTATTTTGTAGAAGAACTCGAAAACTATTAGAAAAGGGCAACAAGAACTTTAGAAGATTGGGTTGAAAGGACAGCTTCCAGGAAAAGCAAAATGGTACTCTAGGGAGAAGGTAGAGGAAAATTTTCCTCACCTCATTCAATAAATGTTTCTAGTACCAAAAGACTCAATAAATGGAGAAATATGATAAAGATTGGACCATGATGTTATTTTTCATATATCTTGATTTTATTAGAGTGGATGAATTTGAGGAAATAGCTTACAGGGTATTTTTTAACCTTCCAGATCCCTTTTGAGGCATCTAATGGCATTTTTTGGGGTAAAAAAATTATTTATTAAGCGTATTATTTTGGGAAACTAATCTACATTCAAATACTTTCCAACATTGTAATAATCGCATCAAACAAAATTCATATGCAAAATTTTGACCTCCCATAAGTTGACCTATTGTGTTAACCATCATGGTCTCAGTGGTTTCCATGTCAAACATCATTACTCATCATATGGGGCTAGCCAAATTTTGGAATTTGATGAATATTATAGAAGTTTCAAGCCCATAACTCTAGTTAATGGTTAAGGGAGTCAAAGCTTACCCCTAGTTGGTTATCAAATTATGTTAAATATAGGGCCACGAGGAGAAGTAGGAGTTCCATTCTATACCGTTGTTTTTTTCTCCTTGGTTAAGTAGATAAAATATGAGTGAGAATTTATAGATCAGAAAAGAGGGGGTTAACATTCTATAACACCTTATAGGCCATAGGTCTCATAAGGAGTACCTCTTCCTTTGTATTTACAAATTTCCATACCAGAGAAAAGAGAGTTGAGTAATCTCACCTTTTAGCTGGGTTTTCTCCTGTAAGGGTTTTTCAGAGAAAAAATTATGTTTGTTATAATTGTGTGTGGATTTATTTATGTTTTATATTTATCACATTTTAGTTAATTTATTCATAAGCATAAAAACAAAAAATAAATAATCTAAGATCTAAAGTGAATCAACATTCACAATAAGTATTTTAGTAGTTTATCAATTTTGTTGTGATGAAATGTTCCAATGGAATATCCATGAAAGTTTATAGTTTAGTAATTACTAATTGAAAGAAATATACGTCTATAACCTATCTATGAAAATACCTCTATACTTGTGTCTCAACTAAATGGTAAAACTTTTTCCAAATTTTGGGTTTTAAATGCCATAGGAGCTTCTCAAACCATAATGAACTATTTGGTTTTAACCTCATTCTTCATATTTTGATGTTTTTTGGAAGTATGATTTGTCTTCCCACAATGAATACAAGAATTGATATCAGGGTAATTTGTTTCCATATGGACAACTTTGATGAAATTTCTAGAATTTATCAATAATTTCTAATGTGATTATCATTAATGGTATCATCAACATCATTAACTCTTACATCAATTTGTTAGAAATTTGAAATTTTTTACATCAATTTTTCAGCAAGAAATCCAACACTCATAAACTAAACTAGATTGGAGTAGTGTCGAAGCCTCAACAAACCCAATAAAATTGTGCAACAATTCCATTCATTTCAGGTACAACCCTTTGAACAAAGTTACCAACTAAACAAGAACTTATCCAATACTCTTTTTTTGGAGGTTTCATTTAGTACTAAATTTTATGCTCATTTTAAAAATTGGTGATGCAACATCATGTTTTTTTTTTTCATTTTAGAGTTAAAATTCCAACATTTTTCAACAATGGAATTAAAAAACAAATATCATGATTGTGAAAGACATGAAAAAACACACCAGAATGTAAGTGGCGCAACATCGCCTCTTTTCTCTTAGGGTTAAATTTTAAACATTTTTTTAATCATGGCATTAAAGAACAAATATCATGAATACAAAAGACATGAAAAAACACAACGAAATGCAAAAGTGATGATGCACCATCACCCCCTTTTTTAGGGTTAAAATTCAAACAATTTTCAACCATGGCATTAAAGGTCAGGTACAATTATTACAAAATCCTTAAAAATCAACACTTAAAGTTTGTCTATATTTATTTTATTTTATTTTTTATATTTTCTAAATAGTTGTTTTTATTTATGTCCTTTTCAAATTTGTCAAACTTTGATTTTGGGGGTTAAAATTACCAATTAATTGACATTATTTTCTTGACCATTAGTACCATCGGAATTTTTTTTTTAACTATAAGTATAAAGTGACATTACACATCTTTTGTTTAATTTTTAATTGATTTCTTTTCTAATAATTTACATTTAAAAAAATTGACGAAAAAATTGTAGAACCACTCTCCTTGAGTGTGTTCACTTTTCTGATGACTTGTTTTCCCCAATTCCTCTCTATCCATCCATGCAAATGGTCATAACATATTTTTTTGTTGGATAATACTTTACCACCTCAAGTTTTGGCTTCTTGATGACCTTATCACCAACTTCTTGTCAATTGTCCATGTGTATTGTTGGTGGAGTCTTTTATCAAAGAATTTATCCTTGTGTGCATAAATTATCCTTGAGAATTCATTTCTTTGATTCTTTGCTAGTCATCCACATGCATAATTTGGATAGTTCCTATGAGTGGGTTGTCAACTCTTGCTCAAAATTTATTGTACCATTGAAAGCCATCCATGTCTATAGCTAGAAGTGTTTTTTCTATCAGAGTCCTCAAATGATTTTCCACTCTTCCACCTTCAATACCCCACCTCCTAAATCACCATTGTTTTAACACATGTCATTGACATATGACATGATTTTTACCACCTGATACCAACCCCTTTCATATTTCCCCCTGAGAAAATAAAATCTTTCCAATTCAATAATCATTTTGTCCAATAAACACTTTCCTGGTTTCTCCAAGTGATCTAAAAGGAGCGTATTAGTTCTGTTGTGCTAAGTGTCCTTTCAATTAAATAAACATGTACAAATTATCTCCAAAATTTTTCTTTATGGTATGATAGTTTTAACCATGAAAATTAGATGAATTAGTGAACTTTAAGCATGTAAATAAGCCTTAAAAACACTGAAGAACAGTACATAACAGAGAAAAACATTCACACATAAGTTTTACACAGTATGCATGATGAAGCAGTTCACCCGTCCTAGGCTACATATGTTGGTATAACTCCCAATGGCATGTCCCTCTTTGTCATTATCTCAAAATTGTAAATTATGTATGTTTTTAGGCCTCTAATTATTGTTATCTATGCACCAATGGATCCAAAATGCTAAAATTAGTCTAGATAGACTCTTGTTTCACCAAAATTGGTCGAAAATTGACCTCCCCAATGCATTTTTCCCAATGACACCTAGAAAATCTCCACTAAATGTGGAGACTGGCAGTTAACTGTAGATAAATTAATGGTTAAACCCAAATTTTGGGGCACGCTCCAAAACTGGCAGGCGGTTAAGTGTGACATTAATTGTGAGTGGTGGGGTGGTCACATGCCACCCCTGCCAAATCCTCCACTAACAGTTTGAAAACCCTGTCGTTAAATTTGGAACCCCGCGTTACGCAGTTCCATAACCCACAACATTAGCCGAGAACTAAACACTAAACTTCCGCATGTGATCACCATTTGCAACTAACCTGCCGGATGTGGGAACCTGGATTTAAGGTTCCCAACCTTATGCGTCGTATTAAATGTCGAACCCGCCATGTGACCAGTCATTGCAAACTTTCCACTGGTTTCATTGGATGACATGGTTAACGTGTCGTTTGCGGTTCCAGGCGAATGGTCATGTGATAAGGGGGCTGGCACGTAGGGGCTGGCCTCTCAAGCCCTTGACGCAAAAGTGGTTAAACTTTAAATACAATCAACAACCTATAGGGGTAAGAAACACACCATAGGTGGAACAGTAAGAGGTCTTGTGTGCAGAGAGGAGGTCGTGGGTTTGACCCTCGTCGACTCCACAAAATTTTACCCAACTATTATGAGGACACGTGGCAGCCTTCGGGCTTGCCACGTGTCACTCAATCATTTTTCCAACCAAAAATTCATCCAATGGTCCATATCAATTCATACCATCTACATCCAATGGCCCACGATGTGCCACGTGGTGCCACTACATTGTCTCAGAAGAAAATGGAATATTCTGCTAATTGTACCTACAGGCTAACTGGGCATCTAGTCACCAAATTTTATTTTTTGGGAAAACGAACAGAACGTGATATCTTCCTCATATGACATCGGTTTTTTGAACTGTTCATGGCTTTATAATGGCAAGGACGAGACCTTTCCAGTCGCTCAGGTTCAGACCTATTTCGAGCACTTTAATTTTTGAGCATATGACTTGATCTCCTGATCACACCTCCCCATTGGGAAGCTTTTGGACCCCAAAATACTTTAATCACTTGTTTAGAAGATGAGGAACAGCTCCCTCACCTTTTCCACTTCCATCCATCTTACCTTACTTGGTTTTCTGCCCTTGAGTCCAATCCGAAGATAATCGACACTTCCTCTTTTAGAAGTGTGTGTCCTCCTGTCAAGGATGGCATCCTCCTTGAGCTCATCCAGAAATTCTGGCGATAAATATTCTATTGATGGAAGATGAATGTCACTCCCTTGATCATAAATCAATGGAGGCTCATACAAAATGTAAATTCTCCACATTGACAACGGAATACATTTTCATATATGAAGGCAAGTCAAGTTGAAATGCATTATTTCCAACTTGTTTAATAATATTGAATGGACCATAACGAATAGGCTTGAGCTTTTTACCTTCTCCTTGCATCCTTTCTTTGCTTATGTGCAACCATACTACATCTTCTTCTTGAAACTTCTGATCAACTCTATGTTTGTCATGCCTCTCCTTGTACTTGCTTTGACTCTTCTCAAGTTGTTCTTGAACTTGTTGATGAATAATATGAATTTTCTCAATGAACTTTCGAGCTTTTTCAATATCACTATTCCCATCAATTGTAACATTCTTCTCATAGATGAAGTCTAATGGCGATTTCGACAAATACCCCAAGTAGGCTTCAAAATTTGAATTATTTGTAGAAGAGTGCTTGGCCCAGTTGTAAGCATGCTGAATGTAATGCATTTGTTCATCCCACAACTTGGGATGCTTGCTGCAATATCCTCTCATAGATACTGTAGGTCTGTAATGTCTCTCCACTTTACCCCCCAAAAAAAAAAAATCTTCATTCTCAGATTAATAATATCCACCACTCAGAACTTTCAGTTTGCATAACTACACCTCACTTTAATTTATTTTTTTTCTTAATAGGTGTATATAACCGTCTAACAATATTATTATTCTATAGACGATTATTCATCTATCATTTCCATTTACTAACATATCTTGAGAACTCCACTGTTGATTTAACATTTACCCCATTGACGAGACTCCTCCTCACTCATCATAGGTAGATAAATCTACATGGCTATGGGTCCCATACTCTACAATTTTAAATGTAATTATACTTATGATGTGATATGCATGAGAGTTTAGGATATTATTACCATTATTCCACAAGCCTCATATGATTACATTATAAGGTTATTGTTTATATGAACGACTTATGATAAACTTGAATACTTGAACTTATAATGAAGTTATGTAATGATGTTCGGCCCTAGTCCTCATACATACAAGTTTCATGTATGGAGGGCTTTTATACAATCCCATTTCCATGGTAAAGGTGTTATTTATTTTATTTGTTTTCAATGGTATTATCGATTAATCATAGTTTTATTCTCTAGCAATGGAAAATGGGTTTGAATTATGCTTCTCCCACTCTTGGAATATACACACGGATTCTGCATTATCATCACATTAATGGAAAATCGTTGTTTTTATATTTGAGCGATGGAAAGTTTATTTGGTTTCTGACACACGTTATTTCAATTTCTTCTCATACGTCTGGAATGGTATGCATGCATTTACTTCCTTCACCTGATCACTCCATCAAGCCACCGAAATATGCATTGTTTAATGTGCATATCACATCTCTGTGATTTGGTTCAAATGATATTATCTTTACTGGTACGGTGACGTATAGTACATGTTAGGGTTTAGAGCTATCACTTTGCAGTTCTTGATCCACGATAGGACCATCGGATGTTTGACAAGTGTAAGGTCGTATGAGTTTAGGGTTGGAGGCATCCATTTCTATTTCATACAGTTGTTTTGACACTTCATTCTTCTCTGAGGTTTTCTCCCTTAACAAATTTTTTGCTCAGCTCTTACTCTGAGTGATTACGCGGTCAAATTTACCTTGTGCACATCGTGAAGCTACCCGAGCTTGATGTGTCGGCTAGTTTACAGGTACTCATATCAATTCCTCTTCCCTCAGAGGGTTTGCATGCGTTGGCGTAATAGCTATATTATTTTTTTTTGTTTTGTGTTCAGAATTTGTTTCTGAGACGCGTTCCTAAATTTGTTTTGCATCAAATCAATTTGCTATGTATAAGAATGCATAATAATTTTTTTTTCTCATTTTTATAATGTCATACCTCTGTATCTTGGCTTTGAGATTCTCTAGATTTTATATTGGCGTTAACAAGGTCTGACAACTCTATTTGTCATGTCGCTTAGCTAGCTTGCTAATTGTGGTGCATAGAGTCTTTCTATTTACCATATATGATCTCGTTTTGTGTTTATTTCATATATGAGGCTGCCAAATATTGTATTTTAACAAAATTTCCCTTCATTTATTGTTGGTATAACCCCCACTGGTTCGTTCTCTCTCGGCGATGTGAGACAGAAGTGAGGTCGAACCCCATCCGACCCATAGGTAACTTGATATACAATTTTTTTTTGTTTGTCTTCATATTATTTTCATAGATTTTTTCTAGAATTACATTACTTCTGATTCGTTTTGTGAATATAGGTACTCCTTCTCTCCCATTTGTTTTGGTTCGATAATGCCTGTCATTTCTCTACCTTTTCTTATTCGCATGATAAACCCGAGTCTATTGCTCCCTCCAAAGGTTGGTCTTCAATTTCTTCGATCCTGAAGATCGTACCGTATTGATTTTGTTTGATATGATTATACGTCTAGCACACTCTGCTATCAATAATTCAAGTGCATTAGAATGTAAAAATACTCTCATTAACATTCTAGAGTTTTTTGTTTCGGACTATTAAATACCCAAATTATTTTCAGTGATATTTACAGTTGGACTTTATAAATCCATTTGTAAACAATTTTGTATAATTATTTTTAGGTTTATGGCAATAGTCGAGACCTACTTTCCCTGATGGTTATATTTTTCATACAAAGTATTTTTTATCCATGTTGTGCTATAATGTATTTTTTATCTTCCTCGGAGAATACAGGAACTTTAGTTTGATTTAATTTATCTGACAATTTTCTTTTCAATTTATAACCTGTCAGTTTAACTCTGTCTAGATCAGTCTTTTTATCTGCTGTAAATTTTATTGAAATTATACTAGAGAGAATATATACATTTCAGATTACTCCATAGTCTCCGGTCATTATATAATTCTTTTTATCTACAATATACTTTCTACATACTCAGAAATAATATGTTGAGGACTCTCTTAGGTTTAATAATTGAAACACCTAGGACAGTATAGATCGTTAGTAGAATGTTTATGTTTAGATCGTAGGGGTTTAATAACCACATAGCATATTTCTGGATTAATACTGTTATCCCAAGGGTTTTTAACCTTGTAATATATTTTAGATTTGCATTATCATGTTACAGCTTGCGATAATTGTATAAATTAATTTACTCTGTAGATTCTTATAAGTTCTTCCACTGTGTATTTTTTTTTTTTTTCACACAGAAAATAATTTAAAAGTTTGCATACTGCTTTTTCATACCATAACTCTATTTTCACCTATTTCTGCATTCGGAATTATATATATATATATAGGTATATATTTTATGCACTAGTATGTTGTAATACTTAGAAATACTAAGTATTAGTTTTATAAAAAAGTTCTTTTCTGATGTGAACAAGATTTTCTTTCAATGAAATCTTATCTCCTTCCAGAATAAAATTCATATTTGTGTAAAGAAAATTTCTGCTTACAGTACCCAGTTACAGTTTAATTCTATAAAACTCTGCTATTTCTTTTCTTGAGTTGTTTATCCAGAATCTAATAATTCCAACTCTATTAAATTCAGAGTTTCATGTTACTATGCTTCTTCTTGAAGATAGAATAATAATTTTTTCTCGGGAAACCCATTAATTTCTGCTTAAGAATAATTCAACAGAGTTCTCTATTTGTTACCCTGTCACTAAAATTTATATACTAGAAGCATATTAAAGTTACAAATTCAATATTATGTGAGAATAACATAAATCTCAGATTTAAACTAGTATTAGTTTAGAAATTTTGATTGATATTTTCTCACAGATTTTTATTCCTACAACTATATAGATTTCAGAGGATTATACCCTCAATCAAATCTGTTAAATGTGAGGAATCTAACATTCATACCCTAAGCTTAACACTGTTTGATTCAGTATAGACAATCACCATAAAACTAGAGTTAACATACTATAGCTAAGATGTGCATACCACTACTACTAGTGACCAGTCCTCCCAACCATAGAGTTCATCTGTCTCCGGAACTCACCCCCGAGCTGAGATCCTCTCCTAGAACATACCAACCTCAATCTGTTCTGGAGTAGATTATTTAAGCTTACGCTCCCCAAAGCCTATTTATAATTCTGTGTCCAAAATTTTAGGATGCTTTTATTCCTGTTTGCCTAGGCTTCCCTTATTTAGGGACTTTAAAGCTGCTTTCTACTTTTCCAACATTTTACCTCTTCCCAACTACTCTTCACATCATTGGGGAAATCTAGATTTTTCCTCAAGAATATAAATTAGAAATAAATTCTTTCAAGGCTTTTTGAAAGTTTCTTGATGAAAGTCTTAGCCTCTTTCCATACCTCATGGATTAGGCAAGTGATCTCAAAAATCTCATTTGGTCAATATGCACAGAAATATTTTATTTACT
Source organism: Pinus albicaulis (assembly GCA_034641835.2). NCBI lineage: Eukaryota > Viridiplantae > Streptophyta > Pinopsida > Pinales > Pinaceae > Pinus > Pinus albicaulis. The sequence goes on along the minus strand of JAXQQM020092290.1, from coordinate 13,284 downwards.
TTTTCATAGCTAAATGATTAATTACATCCACGCAATAATTATCCATTGGGGTCCACTCCCCTTTGGACTAAATTTCAAATGTCTAATTTGAAAACATAAAACTAGGGGTGTTACATATTCCCCCTCTGAAAAAAAACATCATTCTCAGTGTTAACAACTAACTACTAGAGTTTATTTTGAAAATAGATATGGATATTTTTCCATCATCTTAGCTTTTCTTTCCCACGTAGCTTCTTCAGTAGTAAAGTGCTTCCATTGCACCTTTACTCTTGCTACTGTTTGGTTTCTGAACTCAATTTCTTCCCGCTCCAATATTTGAAGTGGTTCTGGAAGGAACTCCCCTTCTGGTTCCACCCGTATCACGTTCCAATCAACAATATGAGAAGCATCATGTACATATCTTTTTAATAATGAAACATGAAACACATCATGCACTTTAGCATGAGGTGGTAAGGTCAGTTTGTAAGCCATTGGTCCCACCCTTTCTAACACCTCAAAGGGCCCACAATATCTAGGGGCCAATTTTGCACAACTGCCAGCATAAAGGGTGCTCTTTTTGGGTTTAATACGCAGATACACATGATCACCCACTTTGAACTCTCGATGCACTCTCTTCTTATAAACATAGTTTTTTTGTCAATCTTGTGCTGTCTTGATGTTTCTCTGTATTTGTTTGACAATATTTTCCATTTCTTGTAGAGTATCTGGCCCAAATACTAGCTTATCTTCAGGTTGGCTCCAACTTAAAGGAGTACGACACTTTCTTCCGTAGAGTGATTCAAATGGACTCATTTTGATGGAGGATTGATAGCTGTTGTTATAAGCAAGTTCGACTAAATGAAAGTAGTCTTCCCATTTTGATAGCCTATCCATCACATACATTCTCAGCATATCCTCCAAAATCTGATTTGTTTTCTCTATTTGACCATCCGTTTGAGGGTGATAAGTAGTACTAAAATTCAATTTAGTGCTCATGCCCCCAAACAGACCTTTACAAAAGGCAGCTATGAAGTTAGCATCTCTATCTGAAATAATCATCTTTGGGACCCCGTGTAGCCTTACTATTTCTTTTAGGAACACATTTGCTACTTGGGCTGTCCCAAAAGTAGATTTTACAGGTATGAAGTGTGCAACCTTTGTTAAGGTATCTACCACTACCATCACTAAGTCATGCTGATGCTTAGTTCTGGGTAACCCGGTTATAAAATCTATAGAAACAGTGTCCCATTTCCATTCTGCAATTGGAAAGGGATTCAAAAGACTAGCTGGATGCTGATGTTAAACTTTGACCTGTTGAAATTCCATGCATCTAGCTAAATAGTTTGCTACATCCTTTTTCATTCCTGGCCAAAATAATTGTTTTTTCAAGGCTGTAAGAATTTTTTGATATCCAAGATGTCCTGAATATGGCTGTTTATGATATTCATCTAGGATTTATTTTTTCAAGGACTCCACATTGGGGATATACAATAAATTTTTATAGCAGATCAGCCCTTTTTGGTCTTGGGTGTATTCAGCCATTTCTTTTTTCAACATTTTCACTTGTAGATTCTCATAGTCTGGATCTTGATCTGCTACCTTCTTCACTAGGTTTTCTAACTCAAAACTAGCACTACTCCCAATGCTGCTTATGTTTTGGCAAGAATTTCTGCTTAGTGCATCAACAATTTTGTTTTATTTCCCGTTGATATGTTTTATGTCTATATCAAATTCACTCAGAAAAGACAGCCATCTGGCTTGTCGAGCATTCAAATTGGTTTGAGAAAAGAAATACTTGAGACTAATATGATCTGTCATCAATGTAATTTTTTTCCCAAGAAGATAGTGTCACCACATATTCAAGGCATGAATTATGACAACCAATTCCAGATCATATACATTGTAATTCTGTTCATGTTTCTTAAGTTTTCTAGACTCATATGCAATAAAATAATTTTCTTGCAACATAACTCCTCCCAATCCCTCTCTACATGCATCAGTACACACAAAAAACTCTTTGTCAGGATCTGCAATTTTCAGTATAGGGGCTGTAGTAAGTTTTAATTTTAGTTGTTCAAATATGTTTTCTCATTTTTTAGTCCACTCAAATTTGGTTCCTTTTCTCTGTAGTGAATTTATGGGATATGATATTGCAGAAAACATTTCCACAAACCTTCGATAATAACCTGCAATCCCCATAAATGACCTTACTGCTGAAACATTAGTCAGCACCGACCATTCTATAATAACCTTTATTTTCTCAGGGTCAACAGCCAATCCTTGTTCAGAAATAATATGCCCCAAATATTGAATCTTGTCTTTATAAAATTCACATTTACTGAATTTGGCATATAACTGGTTTTCTTTCAAAGTCTGTAAGACTATCCTTAAGTGTTCTTTGTGCTTTTCCTCACTTTCTAAATACACTATAATATCGTCTATGAACACTAGTACGAATTTATCTAAGTACTTGTTCAATACGATGTTCATTAAGCACATAAAAGTGGTAGGGGCATTTGTCAAACCAAAATGTAGGACTACAAATTCGTAGTGACCATACCTGGTTCGAAAAGTTGTTTTACTAATATCTTCCTCCTTAATTCTGAGTTGGTGATAACCAATCCTCAGATCAATCTTAGATAATACTGAAGCCCCTCTCACCTGATAAAAAAGGTCATCTATTCTGGGAAATGGGTACCTATTTTTTATGGTCAACTTATTCAGTTGGTGGTAGTCAATGCACATTCGGAAGGTTCCATCCTTATTTTTCATGAACAACACCAGTGGTCCCCAAGGAGATACACTCGGTCTGATGTACCCTTTATCCAACAATTCTTGAAATTGCATTTTTAACTCCATGAGTTCAGGTGGGCTCATCTGGTAAGGGGATCTAGAAACGGGTGTTGCTCCTGGCACCAAATCGACTGAAAAATCAATCTCTGTTTTGGGCAGAAGATGAGGAATCTCATCTGGAAAAACTTCTTTAAACTCTCTTACCACTGGTAAAGTGTCTAGCAGGTCTTCTTCAGGTTGCTGTCCTAATTCATAAACATGTAAAACATATACTTGATATCCTTTTCTAGCTATCCTTTTTAATTGTAGAGCTGATATTTGTCTTACTGAGATTGGTTTTGGTTTTCCTTTGAGTATAAAGGGTCTCCCTTCCTCATATATGTAATTTAGAATTTTATCCCAAAAATTCATCATAGCCTTTCTTTTTTCTAACCAGTCCATTCCTATCAACAAATCATATGAGCCTAAGGGTAGAATGTTTAAATTTACTTCTGTCTGAAAATCATCTAATTTAATTGCTGTTTAAGGTCACTTACGAGTTACTTTCCATTTGGTGCCAATGGCTAACTGGACCAACCAAGACTGTTGGAATTTTTCAGTTTTGAGATTTCATTTCTCTAGAACTTGTGGACTAATGTAACTTAAAGAAGCACCCGGATCAATTAAAACTGTGACAGATTGGTCAGCAATCTTACCTTCCATCTCAACCATGGTAGCCTAGTGTTCTGCTTGTCAATTCTCCAAGGCTGCACTGATAGTGGGTATATTCCTTGCTATATCATTTACTGTGGTAGCTTCTCTATCTCTCATAATCATCTGAATATTTCAGTGCAAATAGTCCCTCAACAGATGACGTTCTCCGCAACCCCAACATTTCAAAGGCTCCCAAATTTTAACTGTTCCTTCCTTCTTATTATCTCCACCTATTTGTTTTGAACCAACTTGGGACTGAGAAGTTTGAATTTCCTTTCGTTTGTTAAATTTCTTCCGCCGATGATCCCTACCAAAGTTCTTCAAGTAAGCTGGTTTCTGTTTCTTTCCTTTGAATTCACCCTTGTTTATCCAACTTTTCTCTTATTCACTAATTCCTTTAAAATACTGGTAGCATAATCTAGCTTTCCTCACCACTTCATCCATGGTTTTTGGATTATCAAACTCTATTTTCTCCTTGTACACAACAGGAAAACAATTAAAAAACCTTTTTACCTTTGCTTTCTCTTCACGAATATACAGGACATACCTTAACATATTTGTAAACTTGGTGACAAACTCATCTATAGTGAGCTATCCCAATCTGAGTTCATGGAACTCCTTTTCTTTATCATCATAATAGCGTTTGTTCAAATAGCAATTTTTAAACTTGACTTGGAAATCTTCCCAAGTCACTGTTTTTTCGTTAATGGCATGAACCATTTTTATCTCCTCCCACCACAAGGTAGCCTTACCTTGTAACTGGCAGATAGCTAATATGGCCTTCAAATTTCTTTCATATTCATAGACCTAAAAATACTTAATCATATTCAATAGCCATGCCTCAGCATCTTCCTCCTTCTCCCCATCATAGGAGGGAGGTTTAATTTTTCGGAATTCACCCTGTAATTCCTTCTTCTGTTTAGAATGATGTCTAGTAGTGTCATCTTCCTCAAAATCATCCGAGAACTTTCCTTTATTCCTATTTCCAGAACCTTCACCTTCTTGGCTATTTCGCGAGGTTAGTTCTCTTATCAGCTTTTCCTTCTCCTCACTGGCTATTGAAAGCCTATCATTCTGGCTTCTTAGCTCACCCATATCCCATTGTAACTTATGCAACATAGCCATCAAAGGAGCATTGGGATCTGGCATGTTATCTCCATCACCCAGATCAACATAAATTTCATCTCCTTCAGCCATTGAATTTTCAGTTCCAATACAACTGTACACTAAACAAAACAACATCAGTAATTTTTTTTTTTTTTTCAAAAAAGGAATTTATACAGTGAGCACAACAATAGCCCAGTTTTTCTAACCTGAGCTTTGATACCATTTTTAATGTCTCTCCACTTTACCCAAAAAAAAAAAAATTCTTCATTCTCAGATTAATAATATCCACCACTCAGAACTTTCAGTTTGCATAACTACACCTCACTTTAATTTATTTTGTTTCTTAACAGGTGTATATAACCCTCTAACAATATTATTATTCTATAGATGATTATTCGTCTATCATTTCCATTTACTTAGAATATCTTGAGAACTCCATTGTTGATTTAACATTTACCCCATTGACGAGACTCCTCCTCACTCATCATAGGTAGATAAATCTACATGGCTATGGGTCTCATACTCTACGGTTTTAAATGTAATTATACTTATGATGTGAAATGCATGAGAGTTTAGGACATTATTGCCATTATTCCACAAGCCTCATATGATTACATTATAAGGTTATCGTTTATATGAACGACTCATGCTAAACTTGAATACTTGCACTTACAATGAAGTTCCGTAATGATGTTCGGCCCTAGTCCTCATACATATAAGTTTCATATATGGAGAGCTTTTATACAATCCCATTTCCATGGTAAAGGTGTTATTTATCTCATTTGTTTTTTATGGTATTATCGATTAATCATAGTCGTATTCTCTAGTAATGGAAAATGGGTTTGACTTATGCTTCTCCCACCCTTGGAATATACACATGGATTTTGCGTTATCATCGCATTAATGGAAAATCGTTGTTTTTATATTCGAGCGATGGCAAGTTTATTTGGTTTCTGACACACGTTATTTCAATTTCTTCTCATACATCTGGAATGGTACGCATGCATTTACTTCCTTCACCTGATCACTCCATCGAGCCACCGAAATATGGGTTGTTTAATGTGCATATCACATTTCTGTGATTTGGTTTAAATGATCTTATCTTTAGTGGTACGGTGACGTATATTACATGTTAGGGTTTAGAGCTATCACTTTGCAGTTCTTGATCCACGTTCAACACATCTGTTTACCTTATGCACACCGTGAAGCTACCTGAGCTCGATGCGTCGGCTAGTTTACAGGTACTCAAATCAATTCCTCTTCCCTCAAAGGGTTTGAATGCATTGGCGTAATAGCTATATTAATTTGTTTTGTTTTGCGTTTAGAATTTTTTTTTGAGACGCGTTCCTAAATTTGTTTTGGATCAACTCAATTTCCTCTATATAAAAATGCATAGTAATTTTTTTTCTCATTTTTATAATGTCATACCTCTGTATCTTGGCTTTGAGATTCTCCAAATTTTATATTGGCGTTAACAAGGTTTGACGACTCTGTTTTTCATGTCGCTTAGCTAGCTTGCTAATTGTGGTGCATAGAGTCTTTCTATTTACCATATATCCTCTCGTTTTGTGTTTATTTCATATATGAGGTTGTCAAATCTTGCATTTTAACAAAATTTCCCTTCATTTATTGCTGGTATAACCCCCACTGGTTCGTTCTCTCTCGGCGACGCGAGACATAAGTGAGGTCGAACCCCATCCGATCCATAGGTAACTTGATATATATATATATATATATATTTTCTTCATATTATTTTCATAATTTTTTTTTCTAGAATTACAGTACTTCTGATTCGTTTTGTGAATATAGGTACTCCTTCTCTCCCATTTTTTTTGGTTCGTTAATGCCTTTCGCTTCTCTACCATTGCGTATTCGCATGCTAAACCGGAGTCTATTGCTCCCTCCACAGGTTGGTCTTCAATTTCGTCGATCCTGAAGATCATACCGTATTGATTTTGTTTGATATGATTATACGTCTAGCACACTCTGCTATCAATCATTCAAGTGCATTAGAATGTAAAAATACTCTCATTAACATTCGAGAGTTTTTTGTTTCGGACTATTAAATACCTAAATTATTTTCAGTGATATTTACAGTTGGACTTTATAAATCCATTTGCAAACAATTTTTTATAATTTTTTTTGGGTTCATGGCAATAACCAATACCTACTTTGACTGATGGTTATATTTTTCATACCAAGTATTTTTTTATCCATGTTGTGCTATAATGTATTGTTTATCTTCCTCTACGAATACAAGAACTTTAGTTTGATTTAATTTATCTTACGATTTTCTTTTCAATTTATAACCTGTCAGTTTAACTCTGTATAGATCAGTCTTTTTATCTGCTGTAAATTTTATTGAAATTCTACTGGAGAGAATATATACATTTGTGATTACTCCATTGTCTCAGGTCATTATATAATTCTTTTTATCTACGATATACTTTCTACATACTCAGAAATAATATGTTGAGGACTCTCTCAGGTTTAATAATTGAAACACCCGGGACAGTATAGATCGTCAATAGAATGTTTATGTTTAGATTGTAGGGGTTTAATAACCAAATAGCATATTTTTGGATTGCTACTATTCTCCCAAGGGTTTTTACCCTTGTAATATATTTTAGATTTGCATTATCATGTTACAGCTTGCGATAATTCTATAAATTAATTTACTCTGTATATTCTTATAAGTTCTTCCACTGAATATTTTGTTTTTTTTTAATACACAGAAAATAATTTAAAAGTTTTCATACTCCTCCTTTTTCATGCCATAACTCTATTTTCACCTATTTCTGCATTCGGAATTATATATATATAGGTATATATTTTCTGCACTGGTATTTTGTAATACTTAGAAATACTAAATATTATTTTTATAACAGAGTTCTTTTCTGATGCGCACAGGATTTTCTTTCAATGAAATCTTATCTCCTTCCAAAATAAAATTCATATTTGTGTAAAGAAAATTTCTACTTACAGTACCCAGTTATAGTTTAATTCTATAAAACTCTGCTATTTCTTTTCTTGAGTTGTTTATCCAGAATCTAATAATTCCAACTCTATTAAATTCAAAGTTTCATGTTACTATGCTTGTTCTTGAAGATAGAATAATAAGTTTTTCTCAGGAAACCCATTACTTTCTGCTTAAGAATAATTTAACAGAGTTCTCTGTTTGCTACCCTGTCACTAAAATTTATATACTAGAAGAAGATTAAAGTTACAAAATTCAATCTTCTGTGAGAATAACATATATCTTCATATTTAAACTAGTATTAGTTTAGAAATTCTGATTGATATTTTCTCATAGATTTTTATTCCTACAACTATACAGATTTCAAAGGATTATACCCTCAATCAAATCTTTTAAATGTGAGGAATATAACATTCATACCCTAAGCTTAACACTATTTAATTTAGTATAGAAACTCACCATAAAACTAGAGTTAACATATTATAGCTAAGATGTGCATACCACTACTGCTAGTGACCAGTCCTCCCAACCTTAGAGTTCATCTGTCTCCAGAACTCACCCCTGAGCTGAGAGCCTCTCCTAGAACAGACCAACCTCAATCTGTTCTGGAGTAACTTATTTAAGCTTATGCTCCCCAAAGCTTGTTTCTAATTCTGTGTCTAGAATTTCAGGATGCTTTTATTCCTGTTTGCCTAGGCTTCCCTTATTTAGGGACTTTAAAGTTGCTTCCTTCTTTTCTAGCTTTTTACCTCTTCCCAACTACTCTCCACATCATTGGGGAAATCTAGATTTTTCCTCAAAAATCTAAATTAGAAATAAATTCTTTCAAGGCTTTTTGAAAGATTCTTGGGGAAAGTCTTAGCCTCTTTCCATACCTCATGGATTAGGCAAGTGATCTTAAAAATCTCATTTGGTCAATATGCATAGAAATATTTTATTTATTTTTTCATAACTAAATGATTAATTACATCCACACAATAATTATCCATTGGGGTCCACTCCCCTTTGGACTGAAGTTCAAATGTCTAATTTGAAAACATAAAAAGTAGGGGTGTTACATCTCTTGTCAAATGTTTTGAACACCCACTATCAATATACCATTGAATTCCTTTGTTTTGAGCATATAGAGGAAATCCATGTTCTTCTTATTTTTATTGCTTCCTTTTCCAAGCCTTTGTGCATTATTTTGTCTTATTTTGTTGAAGAACCATTATTGTGTTTTTTTTATAGTCACATGCCTTGTGTCAATAATTGAACTTATAGAATTCAAAATTGTATAATAAGGGAGAAAATGAATTGTGATTTATAGAAACATCCTCATTGAAACTCCTAGGTTTGTTATTCACATAACCATTCATTGAAGTATTATAAGATTTTCTATTTTTCTATCATATAATCATTTGTTGCAGAAGCTCTACAATTCATTTATTTATGATCAAAATTATTACAAGAAAAAAAAATATCCCAAGAAGCGAATTTGATACTTGGATGTGAAAGGGCTCCTTAAGGAAATAGTTTTTATGGACCATTCTTTATGTCTTTGTAAAAAATATTAGGCCTAGGCTGGTCCTTAACTCTGTTTTTGGTGCTTCTTGTGTTTCTAAAATATCTTTTGGAAATTTCATGTTTTTATTAGCAATCAATTTATTTTTTGGTGTTCCTTATATTAACGATAGAGTATTTGGAAAATTCATGTCTTTGTTGGACTCCAGCTTCTTTCCTGATGCCACTTTCATTGTTGATAGAAATTTTGAGTGCATTAGCATAAATTTTAGGTTCTTCCTTGTATTCCTTTTCTGACGTCTTTGTGATTGATTCTGCCTTCAAAGTTTAATTATTTTTCTTAATATTTAAGATGGATTTAATAAAATGATACCTTTTACATTTGAGAATGTTATGTAATATTTCAGCACATTTTACAAACTTTAAATTTTGTTTCAGCTCAAAGTTTTATTTCTCTAGTTCCTTTCTGAAGGAAATAACTTCTACTTCTATCTTCTCACAATTTCCTTCCTTTTCTTTTAGTTAAGTTATCAATATTTCCTCTATGCTTATTGGCTCTTCTAGTTTTTTATTTAGGATGATGATTGTTTCTTCATTAAAGTTATGGTCTTTCTTTTCAAATTTCTACAATATTTTCTTCCACTTTTTAATATTTCTTCTAAGTCTATATATTTGTTCTATGGAACCAACAATTTCACATTCATGATTTACTTCCCCCTCAATATCTTGTCCCTTTGAATTTATTTTCTCTTTCTTGTTGTATTTATTTTATTGATCAACATTCTAAGCATTCATGGGTATGAACAATAATTCTTCTTTTTCATTATGAAATGCATATCCATCACTCTCTTCTAACGAGCTACTATGTATTTTGGAATGAAATACTTTCTTCTTTAGCGATATTTTCTTTTCATACTTAGGAAATTTGATTATACTTTTATGTCCTTTTTCATATTCATTGTCCTCCATTCTTTGCATATAGAGATTTAGAAGCAAAATAACCTATCATACCATAATTATAATATTTTAATGGTAGATTATGTTTGTATTTTCGAAATCCTTTTTTTTACCTTTGTCATGAATTGAGTTTATTTTGCAACTAATTCATAGTTGGAACAATCATGGGTCTTGTGTCCTTTTTCTTCTGTTATTCTTTGAATTTTTATTTGTTTAATCCTAAATTCTATTTTTATATTTGTATTTGACATGCATTGAGCATTCCATATATTTCATCCATCTTAAAATTTTATGGATCAATCATTTCTATAAATATTGAGACCTTTGCATTAAATTTCAAGGGGAAAATTTTGAATACCTTATGCACAATCATTGTTTCCTCGAAATTTTCACCAACACATAGGAGACCATTGACAATATCATGAACACAATGAAAGAAGGCTACAATATTTTCTTCTTCACCCATCTTCAAAATCTCCCATTATTTTCTATGAGTTTTAAACTTTTCCGTCTTTACCTTTTCATCTCCTTCATATTTTCTTGAAGCTTGTCCCATATGTATATTATAGTCTCACACAAATTATCTTGAATTTTTTTTATTTTGATAGGCCATAGAAAGTGGCATTCATTTTTTTTGCATTATTCACAAAGGCCTTCTTACCATATTGTTTAGATGTAGGAGTTGTTAGAACCTTATAACCGTCAACTATAGATAGCCAAATTTCAACGATAAGAGACATTATGTAAGTCATCATGCTTACTTTCCAAAGAGCATAATTTGTTCCATCAAATAGTGGTTCTCTATTTGCAAAAGAATAACCTTCAATTACCATAGTGTTTTTAAGTTCTTCCTTTTAGTGGGTTTAATATTAGGGTACTAATAGCATGGTTTTAATGATATTAACACTAACATCCACACATCTTGATAGAGTGATCTTTGGTAATAATATTGGTGTTATATTAGGGTTTATAATATTGGGTACATAAATATATTCAATGTCGCATTGCAACAAACATTGTCGCAATGTGTCAATCATTCTCACAATGTTATATTGCATTGATATTTATTCAACATTGCATTGCAGCATTACAAAATTAGGGGTTATAATAGCGGGTGTAATATTAGGGTTTATAATACAAAATTCAATATTAGGGTTTATAATATTGAGTTCAATATTAGGGTTTAATGTCATTTTATAATGTTGTATTTACTACTAGTGTTTATAATATTGGGTTTAATATTTGGATTTATAAAATTGGGTTTAATATTAGGGTTTATAAAATTGAGTTTGATATTAGGGTTTATAATATTGAGTTTAATATTGTGACATTTGAATTGTATGAGAATCTATAGAACGTCTCATTGTGACAACCAATGTGACAATTGTTGTCGCAATGTTATATTACATCGCAATTTATTTAATGTCACATTATAACATTACAAAACTAGGGTTTATATTTACGGTTTATAATATTAGGTTTAAATTTAAGGTTTATAATATTGATTTTAATATTATGGTTTATAATATAGGGTTTATAATCTTGGGTTTAATATTAGGGGTTAATCTTGGGTTTAATATTAGGGGTTAATGTTGGGTTTATAATATTGGGTTTAATATTAGGGTTTTAATATCACATTTTTAATGATATTAACATTAATATGCACACATATATCTTTGGTATTCTCTTGATCAATGATAAACTACGACATATCATATAGCTATGTACCATTGTTAGTTACAAGAATAATTAAGGTTACAAGAATAAACAACTAAGGTTGTAAAAACAAAATATTATGGCTAACAACTAGGCCTCAATGTTAATTGAAACTTACTGAGTTGAATACTTAAGTTATTCTTATATTAAAACCCTAATATTAAAACAAAATATTAAAATCTTAATAATAAAACCATAATGTTAATACCCAATAATAAAACATGATATTAAAACCCAACATTTTAAACCTAATGTTATAAAACCTAATTATTACTTATATAAATATTATAATTCTATAATAACTAATATTAATATGAGTATGAATACAAATATAAATATTGATGTTAAATCTCTACCATAAACTTAATAATTATTAATGTGATTGTGTATGTGCTTGATTTATGCTTATTAAAATATATCAACCATATTTATTAATGTAGTTATATTTCTATAAAGAAAAGTAAAATGTATTATATTTTTTGAATAAAAAATATGTTACATGCATAAATTTATATATAGATAAAATAAAAATAAAAATAAAAAAAATTATAATTTAAAAATATAAATAATTACACCTTAAAAAATAAAAATACAATTATTAATATAATTTTTATACTAATTTAAATTTAATATAAATAACATAATGATTTCATATAATAAAATAACGTTATTATCCAATGTTAGAAAACAAAGATTAATTGTTGTTAAATAAAAATTACTTACATCTATATTTTTTATTAAATTTATGAATCGTTTTTTTAACTCATACTAACATTTAATAGTGGAATTGTATTCCATGAGGTTTTACTCATCTCTTAATTAACCACTTCATCTATCAAAATTTTGGATAAAAAAACTAATATAAAACATGTTTTTTTAACTCATAATAATATCTTTATAGTGACTATTCCTACTGACGGTAGAATTGTATTATCGAGTGTAGAATTTTATTCATAAGGGATTTCTTTCATCTTTTAATTATTCTAGAACTTCTACAATACTCACCACTTGATGTAACAAAACTTTGCTTATATTTTTTTTTATTGGATTTCCTAGCATAAATGATGGAAATGGGTTTTGAATACAAATTATCAAATATTGATTGAATATTAATTTTTAATTTTTGTGTTGAGTTAAGTGGTTTATTCTATAGTTTAATATGTGGAAGATGTATTCTATAGCCCAAAATGAGTTAGATGTGTATTTATTTTGGTACTTAATCTTTAATAAACATTTTAAAAATATTTTAGTACTAGACTCTAATAATATTTTTAAATGTGTATTGATTAATTTATTTCAATATCGAATTCATACATATGTATATGGAGAAAATGTGAATGTAAATTTATTTTATTGTTAATTGTAATAAAAATTTCAATGCCTAAACAAAACTAGTAGTTAAAAGTAAAAAATTAAGAAAATATGTAATTCATTTAACTTTTAATATCAAATTAATATGTATTATTTAAACAATATTATTAATAATAATAAATTCAATGTTACCTATTATTTTAACATAAAAGGTTAATTGATATTGAAGTGTATTTAAAAATATATTA
>JAXQQM020090127.1:0-38006 GCA_034641835.2 Pinus albicaulis | reverse complement strand
GGACTTTGATGAGGCTCCTACCTCTAGGGCTTCGACCCTGTCTTCTCAAGGCACCAACCTTGTGTTTAGGGGCACCTACCCCAAGGACACAAATCCCTCAGTCTTCTTTTTAATAGAAAATGTGTGATGTGCTTGCTTGACCGTAATCAACAAGATTCTTCACTGTTATTTCTTTAGGTATAAGTAACAACCTTCTGTAGATACCGTTCGAGCTGCAATCTGAGGTGAGGTGACTGTTCACTGTTCAACTAACAGTCCAAGCCACCATTGGTATAATTTCCCACAGGTCTGAGCAGTGTTTTAGGTCTGATCCTAGCCTCCCACTGAACAAGTTCGAGCACTGATCAATGATGGTTGTTTGAAATCTGAGCTGAGGTGAGGTCTAGTTTACCACTGGAACAATCCGAGCTTCTGTTCCTCCATAGATACGCAATCACAGGTGGCTGCCACAGTTCGGTATCATTGTTTTCTTAAGCTACAGGTCCAAGCCTGAGCTTAAGCCTCTTCCACAATTATGTCCGCAATAACAGGTTGAGTTGCTTGTGTAAGGTTCCAGGTCTTTACTTCAGGTGCGAGATATTAAAGATAACCCAAACACAGATTTAACCCAAACACTTCCTCCTCGACCTCATTAGTTCACGAGTTGTGAACTCTTCTTGCTGTTTTGAATTCCTGTGATAATCTTCACCAAAAATTTCTAACTCTGAAATGGATGAACGCAGATTTATATATATAGTAGTTTGTCCCTATGAAGAGACACATCCATTGGAAGAAGGGCCAACATTATATGACTGCATAGGTCGGCTTGACTGTAAATATATATTTTTTTTATCAAAAAAATTCAGTTTCTCACAAACTAATGGGAGTTTCGGGGCAAGTAAGAGCTTGTTGGAAAGAGGGAAAAATCCGCTTTAATATGGTCTAGGATTCATTGTGAAAGGATGCCTCCAAGGTGTCTAAATTTATTTTTCTTTGTGACTGTTCATAAAATTTTAGTGCAAAAGGTGATTGGGACAGTAAGAGATCATTAGAGCTTCTTCATCATGGTGTGTCTTCCATGTCATCATATGTCATAGTGCAGCATCTATCAATCTTCCATTAAGAGAGCTTATCAAGAGAGCTTATATTCCATCAATGACAATTATTGAACAACAATCTCCCCCTTTGTCATTGATGGAAATATTATAGAATTCTCTCCCCCTTTGACATCAATGGCAAATGGGGTGCCCAAGTCCTCCCCCTGTTATGCTGCTCCCCCTAACATACTGTACCCCTGACATGCTGCTTGATTTAATGTGATGCAAGAGCAATGACCCCCATCTTTTGGCGAAGATACTCAAATACTTCTCGTGGAAGGGGTTTTGTAAAGATATCCACAATTTGCTCTTTTGTATTGACGTATTCCAACCTGATATTGTATTCAGCAACTTGTTCACAGAGAAAGTGGTATTTGATTGGAATATGTTTGGTTCTTGAGTGCATCGCCGGATTCTTTGAAAGACTGATGGCGCTAGTATTGTCACAAACAATAGTAATTGGTTGCTTAGTTTCTATGTTGACATCCTTCAAGGCTTCCTTCATCCATAGAATTTGTGTACAACAATCAGCAGCAGCTATATACTCAGGTTCAGCTGTAGAAAGGGATATAGATGATTGCCTTTTGTTGAGCCAAGATACAAGACAATCTCCCATAAAGAATGCATTTCCACTGGTACTTTTTTGATCATCCACACTTCCGGCCCAATCAACATCAGAATAAGATGTCACAATAAGAGTTGAACTCTTAGGATACCAAAGACCGAAATTAGTCATTCCTTTTAGATATCTGAGAATTCTTTTCATAGCTGCTAGATGGGATTGTTTAGGACTTGACTGAAATCTCGCTACCATTCCTACTGCTTGCATAATATCTGGTCTTGTAGCAGTTAAGTATAGGAGAGCTCCAATTATTGACCTGTAAAGAGTTGCATCTATTTGGGGGGTATCATCGTCTTTGCTTAATTTACAATCTGTGGTCATTGGTGTGCTCATAGGTGCACAATCTTCCATCCCATATCTTTTAAGCATGTCTTTAAGATATTTTTCTTGAGATAAAAACATGCCTGCAGAGGTTTGAGATATTTGTAGCCCAAGAAAGTAAGATAGCTCACCAATCATGGACATCTCGAATTTTTTGGACATATTTAGAGCAAATTCATGGCTCATTTCTTCATCATTGCTAGCAAATATTAGATCATCGACGTAAACAAGAGTGATCAGAAGTTTTTCCTTATCCATCTTCATGTAGAGATTGCTACTAGCCACTCCCTTTTTGAAACCTTCTTGTTGCAGATAGTGATCCAACTTTGCATATCTTGCTCTAGGGGTTGTTTTAATCCATACAAGGCCTTTTTTAGTTTGCATACAAGGTCTTTTCCTTCAGCAAGATCAAATCCTTTTGGTTGCTCCATGTAAACTTCCTCCTTGAGATTTACATTCATGAATGTTGATTTTACATCCATTTGATAAACCTTGAATCCTTTTGAGCAAGTAAATGTTAGAAACATTCTTATGGCTTCCATTCGAGCTACTGGTGCAAAGGTTTCTTCGAATTCAATACCTTTGATTTGCGAGTATCCTTTGCAGACAAGTCTGGCTTTATTTCTGATGATTTTCCCATCTTCATTCATATTCTTTTTGAATACCCATTTTGTTCCAATTATATTTTTATGTTTTGGGCGAGGTACCAGTTCCCAAGTCTCATTTTTTTCGATTTGAGACATTTCTTCTTCCATGGCCTTTATCCAATGAGGATCCTTGCTTGCTTGAGAAATTTTTTTAGGTTCTATTAAAGATAATAGAGCCACATCATCTTTTCTAGGGGTGCTTATCATCCTTCTTCGAGTTTGGATTCCTTCATCTATATTTTCGATGATCTGTTCTTCTGGATGATATCTTTGAACAAACTTGATCTTGGAGGGAGTTTGTGAAGATTCATTTTGAGGTTCTCTTTGAGGTTCTTCATTCTCCTCTTCTTTTTCAGGTTCTTCTTCTTCACTTTGTTCAAAGAAAGGCTCAACTTCATGATCTTCAATTCCTTTTTTATGGAAGGCCTTCATCAATCTTTACATCAATGCTTTCCACTATTCTTCGTAGACGATAGTTGTAACATTTGTAAGCTTTGCTCCTAGTGGAGTATCCAAGAAATATTCCTTTGTCAACTCTTGAATCAAGTTTACCTCGTGAGTCATCATTTATTTTTATGAAACATTTGCTTCCAAAAACCCTGAAATATTTTATTGAAGCAGGTCTTCCTTTCCATAATTCATAAGGAGTCTTTTCATTATTTGGTCTTAGTTGAGTTCGATTTAAGGTGTAAACTGCGGTGCCAACTGCTTCTCTCCAAAATTTTGGTTGCAAATCGGCTGCTAGTAGCATTGTCCTTGCCATTTCTTGAATGGTTTGGTTCCTTCTTTCAAATACTCCATTTTGCTGGGGTGTCCTAGCAGTAGAGAGTTCTCTTTCGATTCCATGCTCTTTACAGAATTTATCGAATTCTTTTGAGGTGAATTCCCCTCCTTTATCCATTCTAAGACATTTAATCTTAGAATCTTTCTCATTCTCAATGACAGCCTGAAGATTTTTAAAACACTCAAATGCTTCGGATTTATATTTTATGAAATATATCCACATCATTCTAGTATAGTCATCAACAAATAGAGAAAAATACCTTTCACCCTGAAGAGCTGGAGTTCTAGTTGGCCCACACAAATATGCATGAATAATTTCCAAAGGTTTTGTTGTTGATAAATCCTTAGTTTTGTGGCTAGTTCTGGTTTGCTTTCCATGTTGGCATGGGCCACATACAACTTGATTTGGTTTGCACATTTTTGGAATATCCCTTACTGCATTAATTTTGCTGATGTTGACTAGGTTATCAAAACTTGTATGCCCCAATCGCTTGTGCCATAACCAAATTTCATCTGTTTGACTTAAGTAACATTTATCTTCTTGGATTCTACTGAGAATGTAAACATTATCTAGTGTTCTTACTCCTTTCGCCACAAGCTCTCCTGAGGACGAGTCTCTTATTTCACAATTTTTTGTACTAAAGACAACATTATGTCCTTGGTCACAAATCTGGCTGACACTTGAGAGATTGTGTTTGAGCCCTTCTACCAACAAGGTATTTTGAGCCTTTCCTAGTCCATTGACAAGGGTAGCAGTCCCTTTTCCAGTGATTTTAGCAGATCCACTTCCAAAGGATACATTTCCATTTTTCTTGTTCAATGAGATAAAATTATTTTGGTCACCTGTCATATGTCTCGAGCATCTACTATCCACGAACCAATGATTTTCTTCACTATGAGCACATAGAGCTAGGCCATATTTATCAGTTTTGAGATTTACGTTTTTAGCTTTTTCCCTTTTGAGAGGGCAATTTTGTTCATTATGATCATAATCATCACATAATGAGCAAGACAGATCAAACTTAGCCAAAGGATCAAAGGAATTGTAAGTTTTGATTTGTTCTTGCTCTTTAGGCCCACGTAGTTGGTTTGGTTGATTATTCAATCTTGGTGCTTCATTCTTATGAGCCTTGCAATGCTTAGCTTGATGCCCAAAGTTTTTACAATTGTAACAATGCCCAAGAAAAACAGTTTGATACCTGTTGTAGTATCAATAGCTTGAATCAACATTCTTCCATGGAGTTACTCTTTCAAATCTTGGTTTTGAGATGTGACCTTTTTCCTGCGATGATTTTTCTTCTTTTGGATAGCAAGAGAGTACATCAGAATAACTTCTGGCATTATTCTTCGTACATGATGATTCTCCTTTGAAACCAATTCCAGACTTGTAATGTTGAGGTCTTTGAGTGTTAAGAATGTTGTCAAGAGCTAGAGAGCTTTTCCAACTCCTTTTGATTTTCTCCAATTCCTTTCTTAGGGACACTATTTTAGCTTCATGTTTTTCACAAATATCATCCTTTTCTTTTAACTTGATGTTCAAGAAGTCTTCCCTTCTTTTTTCTTCCTCTCTTTCTATTTTGAGAGAAATTATCTTCTTTTGTAGATTCTCATTTTCTTCAATGGCACTCATTAGCAAACTATCCATGTTTCTTTCATCTTCTAGTTCTGAGTCATCATCATTTGTAAATGCCATGAATAATGTTTCTTTGCTTCCAACATAATTACTTTCCTCATCTGATTCATCATCACTTTCTTTGTAATGATGCACATTTCTAGTTGATTTCCTTTTTATGACTAGAAATTCATATTCATCAGACTCATCTTGTTTGCAGAAGAAGTTCTTATTAAACCCTTTCTTTTTGTACATCATTCTTTTAGAGTCTTTTTCATCATCACTATCATGTTTATGAGGACATTTTGCAGCGTAATGACCTATTCTTCCACAAATGAAACAAATAAGAGGGTACTTACCTTTTAGCTTAGATCCCCTTTTTAGTCTTCGTACAAATTGAGCTAACTCGTTTTCAATATCTGATTCATCGTTGTTGTAATTCCATCCTTTTCCTTCTTTTGTAGATTTTGAGGCTTTGAAAGCTACTTCTTTGAAATTTGGGATCCCTTTCTTCATCTCATAGGCAATAAGAATTCCATGAATTTCATCCATTTTGAGATTATCTAGGTCCTTCATTTCTTCTATGGCACTTACTTTGGAGTCGAATCTGTCAGGAAGTGATCTCAGGATTTTTTGAACTATGGTGCTTTCTTCAATATTTTCCCCTAGTCCTTTAAGAGAATTAACCACTTCAGCTACTCTAAGGAAGTATGATGCAATATCTTCTTCATCATCCATTTTCAGACTCTTGAATTGTCTTCTATAGGTTTGAAGCTTTGCCTTCTTAACTTTGGAGTCCCCATCATATAGCGAAACCAATTTATCCCATACTTCTTTGGCTGAGTCATAGTTCATGAATTTTGTAAATTTGGAATCGGTGATTCCACTAGTGATGGAATTTAAAGCTTTGGCATTAGCAATGTAGGCTTTTCTTTCATCTGGAACAGTTGGAAGACCGGCGAGAGATTTGTATCCATCCAAAACAGAGTGCCATACTTCAGGGCCAAGAGACATTAGATAGTAGGACATCCTCTTTTTCCAGAAACTAAAATTTGTTCCATCAAAGATAGGCAGTTTCCCTGTTGCTTCCATGTTCTTCATTGTGCCTGAGAACCCTTCTTCCAGCAATTAGGCTGATAATGAAGAAGCTTGCTCTGATACCAATTATTGGAAATACTGAGAGGGGGGTGAATCAATATTTCTTTTCAATTGTTAATTATTGCCAGTTAGATTCTTCACAATTAAAGACAAAGAGATATATATAATAATGATATTAAGAATTAAAGAGAACTTCAATCCCTTTTTAATAATAGTATACAATAGATGAGAGAAGGGCACCAACCCTTTTAATGAAACAGGCACCAACCTGTTTTCCAAGCACCAACTTGGAATTTGATGAGGCTCCTACCTCTAGGGCTTTGACCCTATCTTCTCAAGGCACCAACCTTGTGTTTAGGGGCACCTACCCCAAGGACACCAATCCCTCAGTATTCTTTTTAATCGAAAATGTGTGATGTGCTTACTTGACTGTCATCAACAAAATTCTTCACTGTTATTTCTTCACTGTACTCCACAGGTCTGGTATTCCATAGTTCTGAGGCTAGTGATTCCGAGTTTTACATCTCCACAAATCTATCCTCCATAGGTGGGTGCACTAGATCCAAACTTGAATCTTTCCAAATTGCTGTAGTTTCGAGCTTGAAAGGTATTTTTGCAAGTCTATCCAAGCCAATTCAAGTGACTGTCCGACCTCCCACAGATTTACAATAGATCTGACCTACCACAGAGATTATCACAAGTCCGAATATTTTTAGCGCAAGACTGAGGTACTGTATTGTGGTTTGAGCTCCACAAACACAGGTCTAAGTGTCCAATAAGTGACTGTTTAATACACCGAGCCTACACACATGTTTTGCAGGTCTTGTCCATTATTCCGAAGTTTTATATGTCTACAAGGAGCTGTCTGAGATCTGCACTTCAAGACTATTCTCCAACAGTCTGAGATCAGAATTCCTTCCACAGGTGGCAATTCAAAGTCTGTTTTCCAAGCTTGAGAAGGATAGCCCAATCAATAAAATATTCCTCAGCCTCCCTGGTTCATGAGATGTGAACACCTTTATGTCTTCCTATGATGATCTTCACTGAATTGCTGACTCTGAAATGGATGAACGCAGATTTATATATATATTAGTTTGTCCCTATGAAGAGACACATCCATTGGAAGAAGATTGTTCTGAGTTCTCAAATTGATGAAAGTTTAGAACCAGTAGATCTTGTTGGAAAGACGGAAAAATCCTCTTTAATATGGTCTAGGATTCATTGTGAAAGGATGCCTCCAAGGTGTCTAAATTTATTTTACTTTGTGACTGTTCATAAAATTTTAGTGCAGAAGGTGATTGGGACAGTAAGAGATCATTAGAGCTTCTTCATCATGGTGTTTCTTCCATGTCATCATATGTCATAGTGCAGCATATATCAATATTCCATTAAGAGAGCTCATCAAGAGAGCTTATATTCCATCAATGACAATTATTGACCAACAGATCTTGATTTATGTTTCAATTTCAGGCCCTATCGAATGTCGATCTCAAATTTCCTAAATGAAAAATACATGCAAATAAACACCATTTTCCTTCAATTAATGCTAAGTAAGAGAAGGATAGAGATATTTCAAACAATAGCAATCAATGAAATCAAACAAAGAAATCCGGTAATGCATCTAATTCAATAAAGTGAAAAATGAAAGATTCTTTCCTAGCTAATCAAGCACTAGTTATGCAAAATAAATTTCCTTTTCCGAACAAATGAAAGAATGCAATTTTTTGATTTTTTCAATGAAATAAAGCACACAATGCACTAATGACACGGAAAAACAAAAAAAACACTAGTCCGAGAATTGTGAATGTAAAGAGCTAAACCGAATGATTCAATGAAAGCAACATAAACACAAAAATGCACTCAAAACAATGAAGCACTCTTCCAATCAAAGAAAAATCTGTGAAACAATCCAAACAAGCAATGTAATTTATGCTTGGAGCAACAAGAAGAAAAATCAAATGAAACCTGAAATGATCATTCAACCAAAACAACCGCTCAAAGGATAAAAAAGAACTAAAGTTCGCAATTGATCAAGAGATGTGACTGACAAGAATAAAAAACTCAACTTTCAATCAAAAGGTTCAGTGAGCTACAACACTCAAGAATCCTAAGGCCATAAACTACACTGATAAGTAAACATACGTACAACTGAGAAGAACAAGTCTGTGACAGTCAAAACAATCTCAACAAAACAATTGAAAATAAAAAATCTATCCAGAGACAATCACAACTGACCAAAAATTCAAAAGGAGAGTCAATCCAAACCCTACAGGATTCGGCGTGACTGTAAGGATGTAATCTGCGCCAAATGGGGGTTGGTGCTAGTGCAACACAAGAAACATGCACCAATCAGTGTAACTTTTCAACCAAAAAACGTGCCAAGCCGGATATCTATGGGAGAATGGGAAATCCAATGAGCAGAGGTCAATCTTGACACTCTGGAGCTGAACAAGAGGACTCTAAACAAGAAAATAGACCAGAAAATATAGACAAACAAGAAAATGACTGAATTCGACTAGACAAGGGAAAAAATACAAACTCACACTGAGCCCCAGCGGAGTCGCCAATTTGTTACGTAGGTAAATCTTCTCTGCGGACAGAGACGATCCCTCTAGCTCTGAAGTGGGTCTAGTAACAAAAGGACAAACTAGAGTGTAGGCTCCTAATTGCTGAATGAAATAGACACGGTAGATCAACCTACCTGGAGTCCAACGCTGTCATCGTAGTTGTTGTAGTGGTGGCCTCTCGATTCCTATTTCAACAAGTCACGATCCTTTCATAGCGATGCTTGGACACCTGCAAAAAATAAAAAACAAGAGCAGTATAAAAAACACAAATCTCATTCATAATTACTAACCAGTCAAGGAGGGTTAAGCATATTGCAATAATAAAACACATCAACGCGATATGGGAACCAGAAAATAGTTATACATATGTATTAATAGAAGAAAGAGTTACAACCAAGCCTTGACATCGCAACCTCCTTCAGTGGGGTTCAGTTGAAGCGTGTCTCGATGAATGTCAAGGAATTCAGACGGGATGAAGGAACAAGCCTAAGCTCTCTCAATAAGGGACTCTTCCGTTCTATCTTGAATAGAAATCTCTCCAGTGTTTCTGCTTCTTTAGTTCAACTCAACTAGATTCATCAATTGAGGATGAGATATATTTATAGAGGAAGAGGAGGAGGTTGGGATCCCTACTATAGTGGAAGGGAGGCATTATCCCTTGGGAGGTTTCTCCAAAAGGTGGAAACAAGAGGCCAAAGGAGGAAGGCTGTGGTTATTCAGTCGAACCACTCCCCATGACTCATCCACGAAGTTGTTATGATCGAAAATTCGCCTCTATTTTTAAAAAACTTTCCATAAACAGATTGGCATGGGCAGCTAACTGAGACAGAGTGTTAGCTAGCACAGGGGTCAGTGTTATTTTGCCTCATTAGCGCGAGGGCATAACTGGCTACCAACGCCAAGGAAAAAATAGGTGTTTTTGGTGGTTTGTTAAGGAAATGGTCAACAGAAGGAATGTTAGACTCATGGTAAGGGATGCAATGATGATATTTTCAAGGCATGACACTTTATTTTTCTCACAGAAATGAGTCTCCAATGTGCGGGATGGGGATTGCAGAGATAGTGACAAAATTCCATGTAACAATAATGTATGAAAAATAAAGATAAAGGGTTCATAACTCTTTGGGAAAAACCTTGTGTGTATTTTAGGAATTTCAAGATCAATATAGCTTGGTCTCTGCAGAAGTTTGAAAGTTTTTAAAGGTTCATGTGATATTGGTTTTTTGTCTATCCTCCCTCTACGTGCTTGTTCTCCTTTTTGCTGCTCATATGTTCATATTTATTATTGGAATATAGTTTTAATGAACTATAATTCATGTTTGATTTCTCACTCTCATAATATTCAAATTCTCTAAGTGTTTTTCCATCTAGAGGTTAAAAAAATCATTGTGTGGTGCTCTATTTTTTTTTTTAGATCAATATGCTATTCTTCTATTACATCCCGATTTTTACAATCTGAAAAAAGAATACAATGCTTGTCTTTCCTTTGGAAGAGATTTGAAGGATTTCTAGATCTTACTCATTTTTGCAAGCATCAACGTAGATATGAGTATGGACATGAGTGGGGATTTTTCTTCCCTTATTTTCAAAATTGCTGCCTTTTATATGCTCATAAAAAATTTAGAATATGTTTAATCCAAATATTGTAACGTGTATTTTATAAAACATGAAGATATTCACTGTATGTCTCTTAGTAGTGTCATTTGCAAGAAATTATTTCCAAAAAAATATGTTTCTTCCAACTAACCCTTGTAGGAAATTGTATCTATCTTTCTTAACTACATGTTGTTTGAAGATAACGTGCCTGATTTCAAGCCATTCCCTGTACAAGAATGGTCTGTAGGATCATGTTTAGATGGCCTCATATTTATGCCTCTTAAAGGAGAGTCCAAGTCTCTGAGAGGGTGTTTTCGTGTCCAACCTCTCAAGAATTTTCTATATTAGGTCCAATTTGTTAAAAGACGTTCCAATGACCTTTGAATTTGTAATTTTGTTTAAGAAAAGGCTATTGGACATGGAAATCTACATGTCAGAGTTTTGGATGTATAAGTTGCTAAAATGGAACCCCATAATGTGAAATGTAAATATCAAACCAATTTAACTCAGAAGGGAATGGATGTGTTCAAGAAACACAAAAGAGAGGATATACTTAAGAGTTTTTCACAACAGTAATCATGTTAATAATTTATATGTATTACATTTGGTTACCTTTATTGAAGTCAACCAAGGAAAGGAAAGGAATATTCCTGATATGGAATAAAATGATCTCTATTACATAACTAATTTTACAAAGGTATTCCCATTCTCAAGAGATGGTCCAGAGTCTGCAAACAATCACCTACACACATTCACCCATAAAAGTATAGTTTTACACTTATGCATAGAAATCTATAGTTATGTCCTCCAAAAGAGTCACAGCTGTGGTGTACCTATGGGGGATAATATAGGGTACAGAGGGAGGTACCCAAGGGAATAATATGATGTATTAATATAAGAATGATAAATAAATGGGCCATAGTTAATAAATAAAGTGGTTAACCCACATTATGTAAGGGACCACATGTAGAGAAGGAATAAAGTGATAAGCCCATTGTATTGAATGTATGGTATTGAGAGACCCATGGTAACTACTCATGGTATTACATGTATGAAACCTATATAGAGGTTAGAGACTCTCCATTGAGAGATGTCAAGGATTATTGTATGGACAAGCATATGGCTTGTGGAGTGATCTCCTTCCTTAAGGAGTGAATGTATGGTGTTGCCTTACCTTAAGGGTTTTGATATTAATGAAGATCTGAAGTTTTATCTTCTATGGTGTTATTTCTTGGCCATATTTTCCATTTCTATACATTTTCTGGTCAGCTCTACTACAATTGGTATCGGAGCACTTTCTTGGGCAGAGTTTGGAGATTTGTTTTTTCATTTTTTTGCAGGAAATTTTTGGGCGGCGAGTTTGTAGAGCAGATCTGGAAAATTTGGCGAAAAATTTTCAAAAATAAATATAAGATCTGGATTCCTTATGGAAAAATACCCAATTTAAAAAAAAAATCAGTCGAATTGGAGTCCGGATGAGGGAGTTATCACTGATTTAAAATCAACCATTTTTTCAGAAATTTTGTGACGTAGGGGCAGTTGCAGCGCAAATCTGTGTTTCCAGAGTGCCTAGATCGGGATTTCAGCAATATGGTTAGATGCAGAATGGCTATTCCATTTTCGAAAACAGGTTATATTAAGGATTCTGAGTTATATTGACCGAGTAATGTCCATTTTAAATTTTTGCCAAAGTAAGTGATTTTCTTCAAAACCCTTACTTTATTTTATGGATTCTCGCAAGATGAAGTTTACAGGAAAAGATGATGGTCCTACTATTGAAGATTTTTTACAATATCACAAGGATCGCTACAGACAATTTTGGATAGGCTCCATAGGGCTTGATATGAAAGATGAGGCAGATAAATGGTGGACCTCACTTGATAGCTCAGTGAGGAAACTTCCCGAGAAAAAACTTGAAAAAGTCCTTTTGGACAAGTGGTCTAAAGCCGGAAAGAAGGACAACAAGAGCCATAAAGACTTATTTTCTACTAATATTTCCATATTACGGGTTCATGGAAGTATTCAGAAAGAGAACATCATAGTGTCTATCATTCCTAGTTGCAAGCATAATTGTATCAATGTGAATTTGGCTAAAAAATTGCAAGTTCCAGCAAAGCATATTGAAAAGACACAAGTTGATAATGAAGATGTTCAAATTTATAAAGATTTGAAGATTTCTATGGATAAATATGTGTTGCATTCTGATTTTTATGCTTCAGATATGGATGTTGTGGACGTTGTTTTGGGACACCCTTGGATGGAATCCATTGGTACTGTCAATTTTAATGTGCAAAAGAAATTCATAAAACTCTGGTATAAAAAGAAGAAAATTACATTGCACGATATTTGCATTAGGAACCATGCAGAGACTGGGGAGGCAGAAGCACAAATATCCAACGAGACAGACACATCAGATGATGAGCCTTTGATGGTAGACAGCCAAACACAGACATCAAAGCAAGTACCAACAAAAGAACCAGATACATCAGATGATGAGCCTTTGATGGTAGACAGCAAAACACAGACATCAAAGCAAGTACCAATAAAAGAACCAGACACCACTCCATCACCAATAATGGAGGAATTACTGAAAGATGTTACATCAGTTAAAGCTTCAACATATCACCACCCGCATCACCCAGCAAGACAACAACCAACAAAGTGGCAACGAATTAGCAACAAGGACAACAACCCTTGGATGACACATAGAGAGGTGCGGCGATCCACTAACAACACATCAACACAGAAGAACCACCAGAACCCGCTTCCATCTCAAGCGAGCGAGGCACCGAATAGATCGAGTGTTCACATTTCTCTTGGATGGCTGGATGCACGTGAATGGTATCAATGGAATACTCTTTTGAGTAGATCTTATTATTTGTGTTCTTCTCATGTTTCGGGGACAAAACATGTTTAAGGGGGGTGTAATGTAGTGTACCTATGGGGGGATAATATATGGTACAGAGGGAGGTACCCAAGGGAATAATATGATGTATTAATATAAGAATGATAAATAAATGGGCCATAGTTAATAAATAAAGTGGTTAACCCACATTATGTAAGGGACCACATGTAGAGAGGGAATAAAGTGATAAGCCCATTGTATTGGATGTATGGTATTGAGAGACCCATGGTAACTACTCATGGTATTAAATGTATGAAACCTATATAGAGGTTAGAGACTCTCCATTGAGGGATGTCAAGGATTATTGTATGGGTAAGCATATGGCTTGGGGAGTGATCTCCTTCCTTAAGGAGTGAATGTATGGTGTTGCCCTACCTTAAGGGTTTTGATATTAATGAAGATCTGAAGTTTTGTCTTCTATGGTGTTATTTCTTGGGCATATTTTCCATTTCTATACATTTTCTTATCAGATCTACTACAAGGAGAGTCTCTAACCTCTATATAGGTTTCATACATGTAATACCATGAGTAGTTACCATGGGTCTCTCAATACCATACATCCAATACAATGGGCTTATCACTTTATTCCCTCTCTACATGTGGTCCCTTACATAATGTGGGTTAACCACTTTATTTATTAACTCTGGCCCATTTATTTATCATTCTTATATTAATATATCATATTATTCCCTTGGGTACCTCCCTCTGTACCATATATTATCCCCCCATAGGTACACTACGAGTCCCATACATCAAGTCAACAAAGGGAATTTCAATAATAAACCAAGTGAAGCAAAATAGATACTATGACCTTGAATGCTACATATGGTGGGTTTTAGATTATGAACTGATTTATTTATTTTCCAAGACTAGTTTTTTGTATAATATTTACACTAACTGGTTTTTGGAAGGGGATGGTAACTTATGCACCCCTTTTACAATAGTTTTCCTCTAACAAGGGCCTTTTGCAAAATGTTAGTGCATTTTATTTTATGCATTATGTGCGATCTCTATATCAATTCCTGTGGTGGTTGATTTTTTCTTGATTTATTGCGCAATTTGTATTTTTCATTGCTCTAGTTTTCCTACAATATCTTGTCTCTTTTTGAGAATATTTTACATGTCAGTTTTTTTGCGTTCATATTGATGGTAAGTAATTCTTGTAACAAATAGTACTTAGGTAGTTGTCTCTTGCTGACCACTGATACGTGATGTAAAGAAGGTATTGTTTTGATTCTTCCATATTTTAATACTTGGTTTGTTGCTTCTGATTTTGTGATTATTAGAAAACCATCTTATACTTTTGGAATTGCAGGAAATACATTTCTTGTGTTTGAATTTATCATTGTATACATTTTTTCCGTAGTAAAGTAAGTTTAATGAAGATTATATTTTAAAAAGTATTCTTTTTTTATTGTCTCTCTTTTTTACATGTAAAATATAATGATCCATTCTATTCCTCATGTAATGAGATGGGAATCCATGCAACATCTTTATTGTTTAATTTGAACTACAATTTGTAATTCATTGAAATCCGGAAGTAGATATCTAGAGACTAATATGGATGTTTTGAATAATACATAACGTTTGGATAGATACATCATAATAGTAATTACATTGACAAATTAATCCTGTTTGTGATTGAGACAACATGAGTTATATATTTTCCGGGACCATATTTCTAAAAAAAGAGATGAAAACATTTTAATCCATATTTCTTGCAATTTGCAAATTCCAAGGAAACAAAAGACACCACAATGTGAAAATTGAGGCTAAACCTAGATTGTGACGCTCAACCTGTACTTCATAGATAAAATTTATAGATTGAAAACTTGAAGGTAAGAATACCCCTATACTCTATGGATAAAATTTTGGATTTTCAACTTGAAGGTGAGTATAAGCCTGTATTTGATAGATAAAATTATGGTTTGTAGAATGCAAAAGTTGTGCACAATTTAAATAGAAGGTTTAAATGTATAGCGTAATACCCACATTCTGTTAAATTTTATGGATATGAAAGTCATTGGATTTAATGTTTTTAATATTGTTTTATTGCTTATAATTTAAGTGTAATTTTACAATTCCATTAAAAAACATGAAAGATGGTGATGGAGGTTGCCAGGTGTTGTGCTTCAATTCACAAAAATAGAAAATTTTCACATTAATATTGTTAACATTTTTAGACCCCTTAACTAATTTAAACTTTAAATTTGGACATAATTGCCTAAATGCATTAGAAAATTCAAATCGTTAACATGGTAAAATAACACAAAAGAAAATATTTATAACCTCAACAACATTCAATATTTATTCACAAACCATGCAAATATTACATTGCTCCATATACATGGAGAATATCACATTTTTCCAGATACTTGTCACCCATACAAGAGTAACCAATCATTGCAGGTTATGCGAAAATAGTACATTAATGGGTTCTTCTTTAATGAAAGAGCCATGCCATGAGTGCCCCCACAAAAATGACAACAAACATGCATTCCCATATTGGGTACCTATCTTGTTGCTGCTCAATGACTTTTGGTGTAACAAATGATGATCTTATTTCATCATTGACAACTCCACAAAGTAGATGAGTGGACATTCTTTATATCTCTGCATGGTTATATCTATGTTAAAATATTGAAATTCATAACTCCAGATTTTGGATTCCTTGTAAAGGGGTTTGATATTTTTCTTTCGAACTTGATATGTGCCTTTCATTTGGTTGCAAATTCACTCTAAATTTGTGAGCATGGTGATATCATCGACACCAATATTTTTTGCCTCTTTCATCCATTCGACAAGGGAAATATAGTATTCCTATTTATTTGTAGTCCTTCCTTGTACTTCTTTATTTCTATGCATAATATGTTTTGTTTCTCTATTGTAAAGCACAAATTGAATGATTTCTCATTCCAGATTAGGATAACAAGATACCTCAATGCACATGATCCACTTTTGCACCATTTTTATACTTACAATAGATGGAAAATAAGATAACAATAAAATTATATTATAATTAGGCATTAAAATTTTAACATTAAACAATCTATAGCGCCATTAGTAAATGAGGATACAAAAGATAAACACATACAATAAAATTACTAGCCATTTAGAATTGGCACTAAAGCTAGGGTACTAACATAAGAAAATCACTTAGTAAAGGATACAGATGCAACATATTATGCGACATAGATATAGAAAACTACCATTAAAGGATAAAAAATATGCATTACTATGCATGCTTTCCAATACAAACCAAACATATCCTAGACAAGATTTCTGCTAAACTGGATTATAGAGAATTGGTTGTCCACCGAGGTAATGCAAAATAATGTATGGCACTAGAAAACTTAGGAAAACATACCGATTCAAGAAATTTTTCTCCATAACTGTAGGAAGAACTTACATTTAAGGATTAACAAGAATAATTACTATACATGCCTACTATTAACAAATTATAAACTGGATTTCTATTAAGATTGATTCTTGGACAATGTAATATAGAATAATGTAAACCCTCTACTAACAGTTACAACAAACAAATAAGAAAAATTACTCAGGAAGAGATACAACTTCCCAACAAGTTAATGTACACAACTTCTCTCACTCTTGAATCATAACATGTCAAAGTTCACAATATAAATGATGTAAACTCACGCCATTGACAATGGTCTCAATGCTAATTTCTATAAAAAAAAAATTCGACATCATATCATATGCATGAAAATATACCAAAGAAGGAAAAGAAAATGATGAGCTAGGGATAACAAAAATGAATATAGAATTGTGTAGTGAATGGGATACAAATTTCAATTTGGGGGTTTCCATACCACATCCAAAAGGGGTTGGTATCAAAATAACTTAGTGTGGCAACGGAAGTCTTGTAAATGAAGCCTATGTATTTTAGCCTAATAACATTGGTTGCTAAGGGGAAAAATTCCTAAACATGAATCCAGAATATATATGAACTCTTGACACATGTCCTGCCTTCTTAAATCTCCAGACAATGCATTTGTCATAGTTCAAAAGTATTTACTTGAAGTGAGATGAATGGATGGTAAATGTTGATTAGACCTGGAAACGAAACATCCTCAACTTTGTTGTGAACATTATTTACATTGGCTTCTTCATAATGCTTCGAAATTTTTTGCCTCTGGGAATGTTCCGCATATTTTTTCAACAAAAAATTCTTCTGTCAAACTTCCCTCGTGGGTAAATCATAGGCCTATAACTATCATCAGCCAAATTCAGTGTTCATATATAATGCATGCATTAAGTGTGACCTTGATTTAGAAGAGATATTCAAAACTTCAATAGAAACTTCTGAATTGTGTTGATTTATATTTTTCAGAATAGGTGCAATGGTGTAATTACTATGCAGTCATGAATCAATCCTTTATATCCATGCAGATCATATAGAAAAAATCACGCATAACACTAGGAAATTTGAAAATTTTGTTGTGAAAGGCTTGGTCTGTTGGGATTCTCAAAGGGAACATGACCATCATCATCATAGAGTCCATCATTTTAAAATTATTTTGTGGTGCAAGAATGACTTCTTTGGTAAAAAAAAGCAAATGGTCTAAAGTTTCTTTGCTCTAGGACTTAGCACAACTATGGGAATTCTTTGCAAACTTTTCACTCCATTCAACTACTCTATCATAATATAAACCTTCAAAGCCACTAATTCTTGTTATAGAATAAATGTTACGACTCAAGAAGATGATAAAATGTATTCTTAACAATCTCTCTTCCTATAAGAGGCATATATGCCTCTGAACTTCCAAATGAAAGACCCTTACCAGAAGCAACTATGTTTAAATGGTTTCATATTTGTTGCATCCTTTCATGGGAGAATGACTACATAGAAAAAGTAGGGGTATGAACAGGGTAAAGTGAGTAGCTTTTGCACTTCATAATTTTGGATTATAATTTTAAAAAACCTGAACTACTCTGCAATTAAGAAACAAAGCAGCAAAACCCAAAACATTGGAACCAGGGTGAATGAATTTACCATTCAGGTTTGCAAGGTGAATGCATTTACCTCCAGAATTAGAGAAGCATCAGGTGATTGGAGGGACCTCCGAAATTGGCACGGTGCTTACTATTCTAGTAGTGGAGAAAAATGAAGAAGATATTACGACGACACGAGCAGTTTTAATTCGAAGGGCGTGACAGAGAATATTGAATGCGAATGTGTGGGAGCGATTTTAATTGGATCAGTTTGAATGGGAGGGGTTCTCCATAGTTAATTTAGGGTGGCATAGGGTGCGGGAATGGGATGAGGGGATGATGGGACGGAAGGGTGGAGGAGGAGGAGGGTGATGGGAGGAGGAGGAGGGGGGGTCGCAGTCGACGGTGGGACCTGATAGAATATGGGATGCGATCATTGGGCACTAGAGGGGACTAGAATTGGTGTACAATCACCCATTATTTCACATGGATAGCTCACTCCATGCCTAAAACCAAAGTGTAAAATTAAATTTGGAGACAACACTGTGATTTTTGTGTAATGAATCACTCGTTGAATTTAATAAATTGTACAATGAATTCTCCTTGATAATGCTTGGACAATAAAATAGAAAATATTTTGATGGCTGGTAAGTGTATGGTTGGATCATATGTACTAAACCATCAATAATGTATACACACGTTGTGACCTTTCCAATGTGATTTCAGTTTCCACTTGAAGTTTTGTGCATGCCACGAAAAACAATCATAAGCTGTGAAAATCATTTTCCCCTAAAGCTTTGGCGGGTCTATCTTTTTACTTGTTGTTGCTGGTTAAATCGAATTTGATACTCATTACTTGGAAGGGGCACATAATTTCTGAGCTTAGAATGGCCAATGGGTTGGTAATGTTTTTTTTTTAAGTAGTTGAGTAATTTTTTCCCCCACAGAATTGACAGGCTTTGAACTTAGTATGGAATCTTCTTTCTTCAAAATTTAAACATGGCTAAAATCCTGTTGTGTTCAATGTTCCATAAGTATCAAAGAATTATGGAAATTGTGATTGTGACCAAAAGCCAATACATATGTTTACCAAGGGAAAATGATTTTTTTCTCTCTTTCTTTTGGATCAAGGGTCTAATGGCGAATGGATGTTATGAAGCAAACTCCTAAAATAGAAGAAACGAGAGATAAAATCGTTAGAAATCAACCACTTCGAGGGGGGAAACTCCTTTACATTACATAAATGAACAATTATTGGATGATACAGATGAAAAAACCTCTTTTCTATATATAGGAGTCCAAGGGGTCACAATATAATCTGAGCCGACATAACAATAACAATGTAAGGGTGCAATAATAACAATAGGGGGCTACACTAACAATAATAATAAGGGGATACACTAGTATTATAGGGTCCTAACATGCTCCTCTCCTTCAAACAAGTGTTTTCCTCAGCGCTTGACTATTTCTGAATCCTTATGTATAGAATTGTCATCCTCCCATGTGGAATATTCGACGGGTAAGTTCTTCTACTTGATGAGATACTCTGAAATTGATTGATTTCGTAGCTGTCGAGTTCTTGTTTCTGTGACTGATTCAGGTTCCAATATCATTTTTCCTTCCTTGTCAAGTTCTAGCAATATTTTCTGAACTCGGACTTGCTCCATCTTTTCTCCATTAGGAATCATTTCTTGTAGCAACTTTTCCAAACCTTCCTTCAAACCGTCCATGCCTACTTTTAGATCATTCTTCATGTCTTCCATGTTGCCTTTGAGTTTTTCTTCTATACCATCGATCTTAGCTTCCATTCCATTCTTCAAATCACCCATCTTATCCTCCATGTATGCTTTTAAACCATCTATGTCATCTTTGGTTGCTCTTTGTGAGATCGAAATTTTTTGCACTTGGTACTGTAATTTTGATATATCATACTGCAATTATTACTCTTCATGTGTCATAGTAGAATTTTTTTAGGGCTTAATGGGTGTATGATTATTTTTAGGGGCTATTTTAGAACCAAATACTGATATCTATGATTCAATATTCCCTTGGAATCCCTTCAAACTGATTTTTCAAACAAGACTTATGCAATTTAAAAAAAATACACACCTTTTTCTTGATTTTGAGGAGCTCAATATTGAATATGATGTATCTCTACGAATTCAGATCTCCAAGATTTTATCTTCAGTCCTTTATTATCTCTTTGAATCTTTTTTCCAATGCCACAAATCAGACCGGATTTGGATTCTTCAAGATAAAGTTATGCCCGATCTCCTAGAATGACCTAATTATGGACTAGTTGAGTAGATCAAACTTGTATGGCGTGCCATGTGTGATTGTTTCCTCCTTCGGCTTTGAAATTGATACAAAGGAAGCTATAGTCCATTTAATTTTGGCCAATTTTTACAGAATTCAAATCCAATGCCTAGAGAGAGAGTTATGACGATTTTGCCAAGGTCATATCTTTGACATGAAATTCGAGAGTTTTCAAAAACTGTAACTTCCACAGATCATATCTCGGAAAATTTTGCGAACCAAGATCTGGAATTTTTACACGAAGTTCCTCAGGATATCTTCACAAATCATTTTTTGTTTTATAATTTGACCCTTCATATAAAAAAAATTATAGCGAAAATTCCATGATGGCCTGTTTGAAGCAGCGAAAACCGATAATCCGAAGCTTTGATACCAAATGTTATGGAACTAACTCCAAAAATAGAATAAAAGAGAGATAAATGCCTTATAAATCAGCCAATTTGAGGGGGAAACTCCTTTACATTACATAAATGAAAAATTCTTGGATGATGCAAATGAAAAAACCTCCTTTCTATATATAGGATTCCAAGGGGTTAGAATATAATCACAGTTGGCATAAAAATAACAATGTAAGGGCACAAAAATAACAATAGGGGGATACACTAACAATAATAATAAGGGGATACACTAGTATTATAGGGACCTAACAAGGGATGGGATCAGGGAATGAATCTATAGTACCAAATGGTATGAACAAAGCTTTTTATCACATAAAACATTTAAAATGTTTGGAATATAAATAAATCCATGTATATATATATATATATATATATATATATATTGTACAATGAAGACTTCATATATATACCTAGAAAAGATACCCTTTCATGAATAGTCATTTCCCTTCATTATACTAATTATTATTATATTATATTATATTATATATTTATGTTTGTAAAAACCAACCTATGCTTCTTGAAACCATTTACCTTGTTCCATCTCAAATCTCACCACAAACCTATCTTTGAATTATTTTAGGGACGAGTCTATATATGTTGATGAGGTTTAACTTGGCATTAATGAATGGTCATCTCTTCCATACCTTGGTGTGAGGGTCATATAGGATATTTTTATCTCTCTTCGAAATAACCATTTAGTAGACATCAAAGTTAATTTTTCCAAGGGTTTCCCTTGAAAATTAAAATAATTAGTGACCACTAGAGACAATGGTCATTAAAACAAAGACCATACCACATAGATTAAAATTTCCATGTTAACTTAGGTTTACTCACATGCTAGGCCATCTGGATAAACTTAGGCACAAATGTCCCATTAAAAATTGAGAGAGTTAGGGTGATAAACAACATTTGAAGGTTTAAATTTCTCCAAAGGTTAATTCCCAGGGGGATTTATAAGAAATATAGCTCATAAGAAATATATTCCATATTTATTTCCCCTTAACAACTTTGATAACCTAATTGGCACACAAGGCTTGTGCCTAAGTGAAAGTAGTCGTGATGCTTACCCCCCTATTCGTTAGGTACATAAAAAAAATCTGCAACTGACCCTTTTAAATACTTTATCTCCAATGGTATTGGCCTAAATAAGGCTTCTATGTAAATTTTCAAGCCATTGATATGCACTCTTTTATGGCACCCAATACGATGAATAATACACATAAGTGGCATTAGGGAGTTTTGTGTAGATTTGAAATTTGGTAGCTAGAACATGCTTTGTTATCCACTTATCAATTTATTTTTCTACCCTTTGAATTGTTGCTTCCAAATGTTATTTGGGTGAGGTGTGGAAAGGAAATGGGTTTTCAAAAAAATTGAACTCTTGGTCTTGTTGAATCTAGGCCCAACATTGGAATGTAACCCTACCTAGGGGATATTTATAGATTAGCATGAAGCCTTGCATTTTATGTAGTCACACTTTCGGCCCAGAGGAATCACAAAATTTTGCGATGGCAGTGCATCATGTTATATGATGTTTCATTTTCCTTGAGTTGCATAAAGAAGAAATCATCAACAAAGTGGCCATTAACAATACACTCATGAATACACTCAAAGAGTAGTACACTCAAAGAGTAATACACTCATGAATACTTGGGAAATTTTATTAATGAGAAGGTATCTCAAAGTTTCCTTTTCCATAACATAAATAAGGGGTAGAGGAAAACATGAAACCTTATTTGATAGCCTTGAAGATTCCATTTTATTCATATTTTTCCTAGTTGATAGATAGACATGTCATGACATTGACAGAGAGGGTCTCCACAACTTTATAGAGAAACAAACAAACTAAGAGCTTTAAGTAGTGGACGAATGAAAGGATTTTCCACTTTCTTGTGTGCCTTTTCCAGGTTAATTTTAACAAACATGGAATTCAATACTAAGCATTTGTCTCATTCTATCCTAGACAATAATGACATTTTCCATAATGAAATGCCTTGTAATGAAATGAATATGCTCTAGTTTGATAGTTTTTTAAGAGTGCACTTCCACTGCATAGTGAATACTTTGGCTAGAATTTTATATGAAGCAATATGTAGAATTATTAGGTGCCAACTAGTGATAAATGTTGGATTCATTCCCCCATTGGTTGATTTTTTACATCTTCCATGTATTCTTGTAAAAGGTTGGGCCTAAAAAATCCCATGCATACTCTTAAAATTCACCCAAAGAGTCATTGATCCTTGTTCACTTGTCTTTAGCCATCTCCATTAAGTTTGTTGTTAGCCTATACATAGTTAACTTCAAAACTCACATAAACATTGATAGTCTAGTCACTGCTAGTAGATATCAATGTCTACTCAAGTTTGCACTACTACTTATGTGTCCTAGGAATTCATTGGGATTGGATAAATATTTGATGGTGGTTGGAATTTCTTAGTGTTATCTTAGTTAGTCAAACATACAATCAAGTTAGAGGGATTTCATTCTTTCCTTCACTTCTTTAGTAGCTAGGAATTAGGCCACGAAAGATTTTTTAGCATTTTTTTTCAATTTCATCCAATTAAGCCCAATGTGAATTTGTGTCCCCTTAGCTTTATAGATTTATTCCAAGTTTAGGATTTGTATCAACTTAGAAACTATGGAAGTTACTTGTATTCATCATAAAGATTGAATTGTAGCTATTGTGATAGTTGCTCAAACTCTTCTTTTGTTGAATTACGGTTTATTTTTTCAAGAGAAGTACGTTGTGTCCCATAACCTCATGAAAGCATAGTCACTCAAATAATAACATTGTCCCACTAAGATATCTATCCATTGGGCCCTCTAGTTCATGACATAATGTTCCAAACCTACTTAATGGCATCAATACACAAAAACTACTTGTAATGAGGCAATGTGGGCACAAAATTGATTATTGCAATTATTTTATTTTTGTTACAAAACCAATAAATATAAAATATAATAAATTTATGTTTAGAAAGGGAAAAAAGGTTTCTCCCATTACAATTGAAGAAAAATAAGTAGCAAGCTTTGCTTGGTTGAATTGATTCAAGACCTTGCTATTACCTTACAAAAGTTAAACCATATGAAGCAAAACTTGGGAGGGTGGAGAAATTTTTTAGGATCATATAAGCCTAGTATGTCCTTTATGGTATTCATATTTTTTTACTTCCTCAACAAAATCATGAGACAATAAGCTTTCCTTATATTCCTATTTCAACATATCATTGAAATGATAATACACCTGTTAGGTGGCTTCCAAGTGTTCAATCACTAACTAGTGTTAGAAGGCCACACTCTCATTAACATCATTTAAGGAATATAAATTTCCGATCCCAAAATTTTTGTCATATAAGTTATACAAAGTACACATTGGATAGTGTGAGGGGTTGAACTTGTTAGCACCTAAATTAGTGGTCTTTTCAAGGTCCACAAAAGATGGAATACACAAGACAAGTGCCCATGGTCACTTCAGCACAAGTCCCCACTCTTTAAGTCTAATTCCTACTAAAGGGCCATGGGAGGATTCCCTACATATAAAATACTTCAACCAAGATATTTAGACTAGTTCCTAGTAATAGAGTCTATGATGAAGTTAGGAGTTAATTATTGTAGATTGCGTCAATATGGAAATGATGTTAACCAAAAAAATAATGTTGACCAAAAACTAAAATAACTAAAAGTTCAATATATTTTAGCTATTATGAACCCAAATTAATGAGTAAAAAATTTACTTACCCGAGCGTAGAATAAAAGTAAAAAACAACAAGGTAAACCATCTTTTAGGGCTACCCAAAAGTGTATATATACTCCAGATTGATCCAGGGGTGGGATAAAGCTAGGAAAACAAGAATATATCAATATAGAACCTCCTAAACTTCTAATTTTCATCAAAAATTTTGTTTCTATAAATCTACAAATTAGTTGCAAAGATTTGGGGTCAAATCCCCACTAGGTCACAACCCAAAAATTTATTCTAACAAATATGTGTGACTTATAATGGTTGGAATGTGCCCTAAATAACTCTATAATATTGAAAATAATATTTTAAACTATTTTAGAAATTAAAAAAGGGCATGTATGAGTAAAAATTACTTGGATGTGTCCCTTGCACCTATAGATTTGTTGTATTTAATGTATGATTTGTTGTGGATTAATGTAGATATATGAAATGCTCAATATATATTTTTGAAATATGTATTGTGGAAATAAAATATGCATTGTGGAAACAAAATACATATTTTTCCCTTGGATAAAATATATAAATGATAGGTCAAAACCTAAGGTTCAACTAGCTATCTTGAGATAAACAATGGAATTACAAGCTAGTAAGATATTTTTGTTTTTTATTTTATTAAAATAGAAAAATAAAATAATATGAGGTTTTTAAATAATTGGTTGCTATAGATGTGACTTGCCTCCGCCATTACCTCTTCAATTGTTGTGTTGTGAATCCCAACCTCTTCTAAGTTGATTCACAACCCCCTCTAAATTAGTCTTGCAATTTAGGATAAGAAATGAGCTTGGAGTTAGAAGACTAGTCGCCCCGCTCTTGTCTAAAATAAATCTATTTTTTTACAAATCCAACTTGGAGAAATTCCTTGTGGAATGTCCCTAATATTTGGGTTGACTATGGAGTTGGTTGAGATCTTCTCCTACCTAAAGGTATTCCTAACAAGGATTTGTCCAACCTATTGGACCCAATATTACCAAACCTCCAACAAATGGTATAATGAGAACTAGAATCCTACTTATCCCTTCCATATGACTATGTAGCCCCTTAATGGATCAACCCATAAAATTCTGTGTAACTTGGATCAACTTGTATCTATCTTATGAAGTGCAATTGCTAAAATTACTAAGAAGAAAAGGAATAAAAAAAATTAACCCACAATGTACACAATTTTTGCATTGAAAAGTTATATTATGGCATTAAATATCTCACAATTCAACAATTGAAATGATAGGATGGGATACCCTTATTTAATTTTTTTAGTAATGGCTAGTTGGACCTCACTCTCAAGAAAATAATGTTCTAACTGTCATTTATGACAAAGAGACTTCGTTATTTATGAAAAAATATTTTTTATTATAAAATTGTCCACAAGGAGGAGTTTGACTTGCTTGATTTGGCCATGAAAAATTATTTGAGGAGGCAACTTGTTCCTGTGAAAAATCTACTGAAATATCATGGTTTATTTCTTCTACTTGATTTAAATTATTACAAGTTATTTCCAGAAATTAAATTCAGAAAATGTCGAAATAAACATAACTATAGTCTACACATGCTCATAATTTATTGAATAATATGCTCATCCAAAAAAGTGACACATGGATTTTTGGACATAAGTCCCCGGAAAAACTCAAAGTGGAAAAACCGGTGCTGCAGATATGAGGGTTTATTTTATTAATTAGATTTTGAGTACAGTAAATCTAGGTTCCAGATCTGGAAGTCCCGATAGAGAATAAAAGAAATCAAATCTGCAGCTAAAATGTAGATATATGACCAAATATTTGACTGATCCACGCCCTCAAATGGGATTTACAGGACTCACCCTGGATTTGGCCCTAGAAACCCCAACGTTTCCCCTTAAGCCCCAACGTCAGCCCTGCTAGCCTTAGAATGCCACTGCGCTGCCCAGAGAGGGATTGTGAAACCCCTAAGAGGGTGACGCAGGCCTTACGCTGGCCCTCAAGACCCTCTACGCAATTTTTGAAGGCCTCTAGAGCCTCTGCGTTGTCCTGCGTAGCGGATTTGCAACACCTATGTAGTTGCTGCTCTGCTTCTCTGTGATGTCCTTGTTGCTGCTTCTCTGCCTATTACTGACTCTTGGATCTCGGATCAAATCATCCCCTTAGCCGATACTACCCCTCGCTACTAAAAAATTCTTCTGGAAATTCTTAGAAAATCCTGCCCTAAAATTCCAGATCTATTTCTCAGCTTTGCCTCCGTGTGTGTGTCTCCAACTAACTCTCAAGCCTTTCTCTTATAATTTTTCATTCATCTCATCAATGACCGAGATTAAAACAGTCATCAATGGTTGAGATTAAAATACTTCTTGATCTGTGTCTTTTAGAACATTTCAGCACATGTGTTAATTAATTCACTTTAATTATTTAATTTTCCTAAGTTTAGACTTAGGAAATACATTGAAATAAATAATTATTTGAATAAATTGAACACCAACTGAAATTTCACAAAACAATTTCTGGTTTTTGGATTCCAAGTATGTCCTAGCCCCTCCATAAAATTTGAGGGCTAGAGAAGACCCAATGCTACACCAACTATACAAAATCTCAACACTCCCTCTTAGCACTGATGTGCTCTAGCAAGTGTGCTCTTAGGAATGCATTCACACCATGCACTATAAGATTTTGAAGCTGGATCCTGTGCTGCTGATGCTTGGCCTGCTGCCTTCCATCCACTGCACTGCTACTCTATGTACTTATTCCCATGCCACTTCCACTGACACTGCCACATCTGTACTGCAAATCCCTCTCAAATTGCTGCATCATGCTGCCCATAGAATTGCCACTGCTAACTGCTGCACTGCAACTTAGTTGCTGAGAAGTAAGCAACTGAAGAAATTATACCCAACCGTTTGATAGATAAGTCAGGTTTCCTCCCATCACTAAAGCTCCATGGATGTTGATTTACGTTGTCCTCCTGGAGGCATTTTTATGCTGCAACTCTTCACTGCGTGAGCACAACCTCTCTGCATTGCCGAGGTCCCATCAACCCCTCTACGCTGCTTTCACGCTGTTTCTACCTATAAATTACACTGCTCCCTTTTCAACTCTTCATCTCTCCCTTCCCATCTCTGTGACCTTCTGCAACCATCTCCTGACTCATCTTGATACTATCTTAAGGCTCCCATAGCTTGTATGTGATACAAGAGTAGGGCTGACTCAAGGATCCTGCCAATATCTGTAGATGTTTTACAGATCCAAGTTACCCCACCTCTTATCTCAAGGTGCATGAGCACTCATGGCTGCATCATCATCAGAGCCATCATCCTTTGCTGCTGCAACCTTGGAATCAGAAGATCCTTTTTCCTTCTTCTTAGGACAAGTGCTGGCAAAGTGTCCAAGATCACCACAGTTAAAGCACCAGACCTTGGAAAGGTTCTTCTTCTTCTTCTTTTCTAGGTAATGCACATTATCAGTTTGGATCCATTTCAACAATTGGGTCAGCGAGATTTCACCTGGGGTTTTCATAGCTTGCTTATAAAGCCAAGGTTCCATTGTTCTATCATTTTGTACTCAAATTTCCCCATATAAATAAAATGGATCACATTTTTTCTCATATTTACTGGTGTTCTATTTTAGGTGCTTGATTTTATATTTTTCTTGTTGTTCCTACTTCATTGTGTTGAGAAATCAAGGGAAGCTAGAATAGGGTGATGTCTCTTACTTTGATAATTTCTTGTGATGTTATTTTACTTATCTTGATGTATTTTGTAGTTAGATTCTTCCTTTCTTGATTATTATTAGTGTTATTATCATAAAAAAACCAAAAAATTATGAATATCATTGAGAAAAGAGGACACAAAATATAGGCCGCAAGCCAGGGCCAAAACCTCTCCTCTTGAGAGGAAAATCTACAAGAATTCTTCTCTTCTTATAGAATATTCAAATAATGAATTCCAAGACCTCAGACCCAAGGCTAAGACCCATCTAAGACCAAATAAAACCTATTCTTGATTAAATTTATTCTCACAAAGTCAACCCAAGTCAAACACCTCTTCCTCTACAACAAATTTCAGCTCCTTCAAATTTGTAACTTTTCGGCCTCCTAGATCTACAATTTTCAACCCCCGGTAGTTACTGCACCTTCACACGAGTGACTGTCTTTAGTGTAAGAATAGGTATTTTTATTCTTCACTGGACTTTCTCTTCTCTTATAAGGTACTCAACCTCTTTCCTTGATCTATTAACTTCCAAACTTTGTCTCCTTTTGATGAGTTTTAAATTCAGTCTTCTTGTTGTCACAATGATGCCCTAATCTCGCACATGTGAAGGATGATGGCCCACAAATAGTCCTCTAATACATTTATTTATTATTCCTTTTTTGTTTTTCTCTTCTCTAGGTATTCCTTTCCTTTCTTGTACTTCAGCAAACTTCTTCTTCTCCTTTCTCGAACTTGTTGGATGTTGCTTCAAATTAGGTCAAGGTTCTCTTATATATAGGCTTCTGCGAGGTTTTTGAACTTCCCTAATGAGGTTGATTTTTTTCTTGTAGGATGAATTGGTCTTGGAGGGAACCTTTTGACTCTTTTTGACTTACAAAAATTCTTTTTACATGATACAATATGCCCAATGGGGTATTTCATATATGACAATGACTCAATTGACTTCTTGACTCTATGAAAAACCATAGGAGCACTCAATGGGTGCTTGAAATATAAATAAATTGACCTTGGCATGAAACCCATGCTAAAAAAATAATAACAATAAATTTTGTTTCTTTTTACAATATAAAAGAATCAAGAGTACATTTCAAATTTATGAAGACTGAACCTAGTTACGTACTTCAACCCATAGCTCTATATTTACTGTTATTTTCCAATTAAAAATATTGCAGTGGTATTAAAGCATGATATTGGCTAGTTTCGGGGAATATAGAAAGATTATGGAGGTTTTAAACATGCATGCAAATTGATTGGTGAATTTATGGACACTCCAATGATGCAAAAAGGGAATATGAAAGAAATATGGGATGGGATCCACATGAATGGTGATATATTGGCCCAGTTGATGGAGATGATGGACCAGTACCATCTTCGTCCTTATGATGGAGAAACTAGAGGTGCACATGCCATGGGGGTGAAGCCATTTACACCATGTGGGGATAGTTGATAAAATCAGGGCACCATACCTCCTCAAAGGGAGTGGATATGATAGGGAAAATTAGGGGGTGAGGCCAGGAGGGGCTTCTGCTGGTGGAGACCTAGCTATATGTATCGGGATTCTGAGGAGAAGATTGATAATGAAGCTGATGGAATTAAAGAGGAGTGCATAAATATACCTAGAGTGATGCATAACTCACCCTTATTGGATATTCCTTTGATAGCTCTAGTTGACACATGGGTGGATATTGTTGAGCATACACCCATTGGGCCATCCATTTTGGAGGTATCCATTGATGAGATTCCTAAATATATGATTGAGTTTACAGATGATGGCTACCCAAAACAGTTTCAACAACTTCAGGCTGAACTTCTAACATTGAAAATGAAGGCCACGATAATCCGAGAGGCCATTCTGCAATAGAACGAGGAGCTGGAGGGCATGAGAACAATTTGTGTCGATTCAGTGGCTAGGTTGACTCGCATCGAGGAACACTTGGATTCCCTAATGGAACAACCAAAAGAGCACACATTGGAGCACTAGATAAGCCCTCTTTAGGCATAAATAGATGGGGATTGCAAAATTGTTGGGTTACCTTTGCACATTGTATAGAGAGAGGTTGAGCTACTTAGTTAGATGTCATGTGTTGACCCAGATAGTGAGATGAGGAGATATGAATTTCCAAAGGCACATCACTCGTAGGATAGATTTTTTAGGTATAAATGTGTTCTTA
This sequence comes from Pinus albicaulis, assembly GCA_034641835.2. Classification (NCBI taxonomy): domain Eukaryota; kingdom Viridiplantae; phylum Streptophyta; class Pinopsida; order Pinales; family Pinaceae; genus Pinus; species Pinus albicaulis. The sequence goes on along the minus strand of JAXQQM020090127.1, from coordinate 7,526 downwards.
CATCCAATCCCTCTTGTAGGATTGGGTGGCAAAAAGTATTGATTTGTTACCTGGTGGAGCAGGCTAGGTGTCTGGATATATCCATGGCTACAATTTAGCAAGGGTTATGGATTACCAAAGGGATTCAAGGGCCATACCATTGTTGGGATCCATGTGGGATTACTCATCATGTCATGGAGTCAGTAGGTGATAGTATTAGCTATGATATGGACTTGGTGGTTGGGTGCACACACACTTTTAGATCTCCATCAGAGTTCTAGACAACATTAGTGACAAGATGGATTGAAAAGTGAGAGCGCATAATTCATGAGTTTTCATGGCAAGTGGGCCATATACAGGGTAGTAGGAAAATCAACATACTTTGGAAATATTTTGTTATAGGAGGTGGCATCGACAAGCCCCTAGAAAATGTCTTGTATGGAGCTGGGGATTTTCTGTAGATGCAGGGGACACCGAGAAACACCATCGTGGGGACACCTAGAAACAACATCGTGGAGACAGCGAGAAACAACATCATGGGGACACCGCCACTGGAACTTAGGGAGGGTTGTCTGTTAGATCTCTTTGAGAGGATTAGGAGGGGAGGTACACTCATACGAGGTTATGGAGGTGTGGTAGTGGATATGGAGACCCTGACAGGATGCATGTTGATTCTTATGGACTCATTTTAGACCATAATATCTAGGGGTATATAGGGTATGTAGTGATGTGCAACAATAGGCAGAGGAGCACGAAGGTGCGCATTGGTGAAAAATGGTGTGAAAGTTTAGGTTGTGGTGTAGGAGGAGAGGTTCACATCGCAGTGCATTTCCTCATAGAGTGACAAACACATCGATGCACAAGGGATACCATTTTATCCAGGATGATGCAGTACCATGTAGCAGGGCACGATGGTGCAAAAATTTGTGTGACTGGATGTAACTGTATTCCATGGGGCATAAGGATACATGGTCATATGCAGTGATCCTATAAAGGATATTCCTTCACAAGGATGTTAGGCATGCCATTGAGATGGACATGCTGAGGTTGGGAGAGCAGATCGATCATGGGATGGGTCAGGAGCGTTCACACGAGTTCTTGATCATACCCATTAGAACCCATGCATATTTCACTCTTTGGCACCATGTGTAGTTGAGGGGAGCCTTGTTATGTCTAATCCAGACCCGCATTGTGGATAACAAGACTTGGGGGATTTTCCTAAAACAACTCTATGAAATTCAGTGCCTCAGGGGCATGATAGAGATTCTCCAATGGAGGAGTAGGGTCGATGAATGAGTTGACAACCACTGGCTGGGGGATGAGGTGATCTTATACAAAGGTGGTATATCATTCATCACTGAGCCTAAACTTAGGGATTTTTTCACGGGGCAGACATGTGCCACTCTTATTGCAGGGAATGTTGGGATCCTGCATGATAGGAGGATATTGTGTACGATGAAGGAAGTTTTCTAGTGATTTTATGGGCTTCAAACACTATATTGCATATTATTGTGAGTGTGAATGACAGACTTAGTGGTGATGGTTGGTAGGAACAAGAAAAATCTGTATACACTGAGTCGATTGTAAGTATCAGATACCCATATATTAGTTGCATTCAAGGGGTAGCTATTTGGCACATGTGGTTTCCAGCGGTCATCGGTACTACGGTGACAAACATACGACCGTTTAACATTAACAATATTTTGAGGTAAAAAATGGGCCTTGAAACAAAAATGTACAAAAAAATCAATTTATAAGAGCTAATATGATTTAATATGATGATGTCAACCATGGGGGATGATTCACCATTTTTGCAGTAAAAAGGTAAAAAGATTTAAAAAAAAAAAGAATAAAATAAATGCTTTTTCAATTCATATTTTCAACTTATCTCCCTATGATTTTACTCAAATTTCGAGTGAGAGCACTCATTCGATGCATAATTGAATTTCACATTTTCTATGTATTATGGTCCATCAAAAGTATGCGACATGGGTACTCCTTGGATGCAAAATTAAATTTCACATCCAACAAGTTCCCCCATTCAAAATTTAAGTAAAAGCGTAGGGATATAAGTTGAAAATATGAGTTGAAAAATACGTTTTTTCTTTTTTCCCTCCAAACCTTGATGAGGAAATCTAATATTATTTTATTATTTCCACTATTATTTTATAATATTCATTAGGAGGCCCATTTTAGACCTCAAAATTTCTCTAATTCATACATCATATTATTTCATGATATATGGAGCCTATATCACTACAAGGAAAATACCCTCTAGCAGATGTTTTTGAGGAGCCCCTTATAAAAATAGCCCAGATATCCATTTGCAATGGAGGTTTCTAGAGGAGGTTAGTAGGTGGAGGGTTTTGCAGATGTTTTTTTTCCAATGCATTTAAAATCATAAACCGCACCAGTGCGTTTAACCAGCAAAGCACCAATGCGTACTACAAATTGACATATCGAGACATCGTGTTCTCCATACAAACCCACCCGGTGTGTCTCATTACTATAGCGCACCGGTGGGCTACACAGAAACATGCCCGATGCTTCTTAAAAAGCCACACTCAAATAGAAACAGGACTAGTGTGCTTGGAATAAACTGCCCGGTGCACCTCAAAAAACCACGCACCGGAAGAGGGTTAAATAAAAAAAATTACGGCCAAAAAATCCACATTTTCGTTTCTTCAGTGCTCCAGAGCTCTCAAGCACCGGTGTGAATTTACCTTATGTGAGGCACCCTGCCATCGATGGTCCCATTGCACACGCTGTTGTCGTCCATTTCCCACCTTCTAGAGTTCTAATTTTGGAAAATGGTGGGGAAATTTAGTTTTGGAAAAATAAAATAAAATTTCCTACGCAGTGCGCTCGAGCCGTTCGGCTCGCGATGCTGCTTGTAAATTTACAGGCCACATCGCAAATGGTGCTAACATAAACCACACCAGTTTCGGTGTGGTACCGAAAACGTGCACCGTTTTTATTTAAAAACTTATATGGCAGTGCGGTAATTTAATCGACCGGACCGTTGACTATGTACCCGTGTCGGGTGGGCGGTGCACTGACCAAACTATGCACCCTGAGGCAGATAGTTTATTCAGTGCACCACCATCCGGACACTGGTACATAGTAAACAGTGTGTTCATTTAAATGACCACACCGTTGACCATGTACTAATGTCAGGAGGGCGGTGCACTGACTAAACTATCCGCCTTGGGGTGCATAGTTTGGTCAGCACACTGCCCTCCCAACATTGGTACACAATCAACAGTGCGGTCAGTTAAACGACTGCACCGTTGACAGTGTACTGATTCTAGGAGGGATGTGTGCTAACGAAATTATCTGCCCTGGGACGAATATTTTGGACAACACACCGCCCTCCCGACACTGGTACATAGTCAATGGTGCGTTCGGTTAAAAGACTGCGTCGTTGACCATGAATTAATGTTGGGCGGTGCGTTGAAGTAACTATCCGCCCCAGGATGGATATTTTCATCAACGCACAACAAGAGAAAGTACATTTCATGTTTTACGGTGCACTGCAAATTTCCAGGCACACCGCAGATGGTGTGCCTGGAAATTTTCATCAACGCACCACAAGAGAAAGTACATTTCATGTTTTACGGTGCACTGCAAATTTCCAGGCACACCGCAGATGGTGTGCGATAAAAAAAGATGCACCTGTACCAGTGCATGCCTTTTTTTTAGCACACAGACTATTTTTTTTTCAAAAAAATAAAAAAAAATAAAAATAAAAATAAATAAATAAATAAATAAATATATATATATATATTTGTAAATTTATATCTCATTTAATAGAAAAAATGTATTTAATATGTGAATCATTCAACGACGTAAAAGGAGAGAAGAAAGGGAACAACAAGAACATATGGCAGACTAGTATAACGTGGTTCACTTGTGGGAGGCATGAGAGAGGGAGAGAATTATGTACCATCACCATATTACGACATCCACCCAGTTGCTCCTAAGGGAGGTAGGCCTCCTCAAGTTCTATGAGGAGGTTACTTCCATGAAGGGCCATAATGGGTTATTGGCACAACTCATCTTCAGGTGGGATGTCCACCGACAGGCTTTCCAGGTTGGTCCTAACCAGTGGTATATGCCCACTGAGGAGGACATATATTTTATTACTGGACTATCTAGGAGAGGGCATGATTTTCCCTTTTTCCCAGATGTCCCCAATGGCTATGCAGCAGGGAGTGAGTTGGTGTACTCCAGAGATACATTAGCGTCGATATACTTTCTCCTGTAGATTTTCAGGTCTCCGGTGGTTAGTTACGTATTGCTTTGTTTGGTGGAGAGGAGGTGAGGTGCCTCTCACTATTTATGACATCCATTGCAAGCCATACTAGTGATGGGAAATTCATTAGTTACCCAATTTTATTCTATGTTTATTCTTTATTACAGGCGCCACGACTTGTGACGTGGTCTACGATTTTTTTGTGGCAGTTTTGTACAACATTAGATAGATGTCGTTCTCACGTACATTTGAGAGTGAACTTCCCTTTTGCTTCAGAGTTATTTTGTTTATTTTTTGAGAGGTTTCCAGAGACGAGGTCTACTTTTGTTTGAAAACCTCGTAGGTCGATGTTGCTCGTACGGATGGAGATGTGGGGCCAGATGAAGCCCAAGAGGGGTGAGTCTGAATTTTCCACCAAGATATCTCATGATGCACTGGAGTTGCTATCCAGTGTTGATGATCACACCTTAGTTCCAATGTCATGTACGTATGCTAGTTTGGATTGGTGAGGGTGTGCCAACATCCTCTTCATACAGGATGAGCCACCGGATGAGAGAGGTAATATTAGAGTTTTCTTTAAATTTATTCTAACATGTTCTTTAAATTGTTTTATTAAATTGTTTAATGAAATTTCCTAATTATTGTTGTGTAATTATAAATATTTTGTAGATATTGAGTCATTTGTTGGCGATGAGATGCCATCACCACCAAATGATCCAAGTGTATATCTTGCTGACAAGGAGATGGCAGATGCAGAGGATCATGCCGGTGACAGACTTGGTCCTCATGATCAGGCGCAGGTACTGGTGGGTGTGAGGTGTAGGCTTGACACTCGATATAGGATGGAGTTGGGTGACCAACTCTGTCGACTCATAGTTGAGGAGGGAGTTAGGACGTTCACTATTAGAGAGATACAGAACGATGATAGGATGACAGAGATATGGAGAGTCATGCTCTATGATATGTTGACCCTGATGCGGCATATTGTTGGAGATACCAAATTATTGGCGTGGGCGAGGAGGGTTGGTCAACATAGGCGTGGTGGATATGCAGTACGTTGACAGTTGAGAAGTGCATCATCTGATGATCACGAGGGGAGTGATCATCATTACAATACTGCACCTCCTCCTCCAGCTCACACCGAAGATGATCACGATGAGCAGCTTGCAGCATCCAACAATCATGATCATGATCAGGCACCTGACCCTGATGAGGGTGCAGGTCCATCTGAGGATGCAGGTCCATTGAATGAGTTGGCTGTCACACCATCCATTGATTGGCAGGTTGGACCATCCACGAGTCATGATCATGAGTAGGCAGTTCCTGATCAGCATGAGGCACCTGTAGATCAGCAGGCACCTGATCGACATCTATTTGAGCATGTCAAGGTTGCACCATCGACTTAGCAGGCCTCTATTAGTACTACTATTGATGTACCACCAGCTGATATTTGAAATTTATATGCAGTTATATTACAATTGTATATTTTTGACAATATATATATATATATATATATATATATATATATATATATATATATATATATATATATATATATATATATATATATATATATATATATATATATATATAGTCCATGTATTTTATGTTCATGTTGCAGATGTACTTAATTTACATGTTGGGGTTCATCATGATGTGTATATTGTTAGGTCATGTTAGATATGTTCATTTAATGTGCAACTTGTAGATAGATGTGTATGTGATAACAGTTATTTGACATGAGATGTATATTTGATGTTTGTGTTGTGATGATGTTATACAATGCTTGTGTTTTGTTAGATGATCATGATCACGATGATTAGATGATGTTAGTGAATTTGAATCTGTTTTTTAGTCGAATATGATGTTTTTATGATGGTTATCATGATCGTGATGTTTATTTTTAATATTAAATCATGATATTTATTGAATATTATGTCGTGATTGTAATTGAAATTTTAATTTTAATTGTATGTAAAATTGTAGTTGTATTTCTAATTTTAATTTTAATTGTAATTGTAATTGTATGTAAAATATTTGTAATTTTAATTGTAATGGTACTTGTTTGTAAAATTCTAAAATTGTAATTGTAATTGTTTGTAAAATTTTAATTGTATTAATGTGAAATGATTGTAATTGTAATTGTAATTTTAATTGTATATATGTAAATTGTAATTGTATGTAAAATTCTAAAATTGTAATTGTAATTGTAATTGAAATTGTAAAATTGTAAATTTTTTTAATTGTATTAATGTGAAATGATTTTAATTGTAATTGTATGTAACATTCTAAAATTGTAATTGTATTGTGAAATTGTAAAATTGTAATTGTAATTGTATGTATTGTCATCATTCAATTTTATTAAAATTTGTAAATTTGTAAATTTGTAAAATTGTAAATTAATTGTCAATTTTGAACTATAACTACCGTAAGTAAAATGTATACCATAAATATTGTTAATTTACCATAATTGTAAAAGTGTAAAATTGTAAAATTGTATGGATATAAATAATTGTAAAATAATAAATCTAGAATAATATGAATTTTTGTAACATAATAAAGTTTAGAAAATAATGCAAATAAATTCATGTACTTAAGAATTATCAGTATTTTATTATGATCTTACATACCAAAAATAACAGTATACATTTTGAAGATATCATTCACACACATTTAAAGAAATCAAGTAGTTGTATTATTTTAGGAATTTACATTATAAAAAAAAGAACTTTATACAGTATGCCATTATTTTCGAGATCAAAATAATTGCAAATTATCAAGTGAAATGATTTTAACATTAACACAATGCAAATTACCAATTAATTCAAAATACATATTATAATGTTTCGAAAAAAAGAGTCTTAGTTATGAGGTAATTAAGTCCTCTTCTTTATAAAAATCCATCTTAAAAATTATAAATGATGAAATAACACATGTACCATATCACTCTCGGTTCTCATGATCACCCTCAGTATCTTCCAACTCACTTGGCATGATAACACTATTGTTCTCAAAAATATATTTTGATCTAGGGTCATGTCTCAATACGAACCACCAATCCCTATCCAACACATCTCGGTAAAAAAACACCTGGTTAAAGTGTTTGGGGAAAACATTGGGCTCCTTAGCTTCATCCCACATCTTTCTAGAGTTGATACATATCAACCTACGATCACGATCTTCCTTTAAATTATTCTGATCAAAGGTGTCCCACCACTTGCATCTAAAAATAACACATTAGAAAGAAGAGAAATTCACTTCAATCAGGGAAAATTTTAGGGGCGAATTTTAG
>JAXQQM020083710.1:120000-211455 GCA_034641835.2 Pinus albicaulis | reverse complement strand
TACCACACTTCTTACTGAACTCTTCAAATTCCTTCTTGCAAAACTCCCCACCATTATCTGTCCTCAGCGCCTTTATCTTCTTCTCTATCTGTTTTTCCACTAGAGCCTTAAATTATTTAAATCTGTCAAAAGCTTCAAATTTATTCCTCAATAAATATAGCCATGTATTCCTTGAGAAGTCATCTATGAATGAAACATAGTACACAGAATTTCCCAGTGATGGAACTGACACAGGTCCAAACACATAATTGTGCACAAATTCTAATATCTTGTTCGCTCTCTTAGCAACAGAAGGAAAACTCACCCGATTCTGCTTCCCATATACAAAATGTTCACAGAAATCGAAATCTAGAGAGAAATTAGACATACATTCTACCATACCATTTCTATGCATTATCCGAAGGCCCTTCCCTCCAATATGTCAAAGCCTTTGATGCCATAGCATGGTCTTTTCTCCAGAGACAACTAGGATTTCCGCTCCACTTTTAGGAACCACAGAACTGTTACACGCATCAATAATAGTGCTACCTTGTAGCTTGTACAGAGTTCCAGTCTGAACACCCCGCATTAATACCAGTGCTCCCCGAACCATATTGCAGGCGTCTTTCTCGAACACAATTTTTACACCTGCATCATACATCTTGCTTACATAAATCATATTTCTGGCCAATGCAGGAATATGAAGAACACCAAGAAGTGCTCTAATCCTTCCACCTTGCAGTTTCAGCTTCACGTTTCCACGTCCGATGATTCTGGCCTTCCTATCATCCCCTAAGAAGACATCACTACTATCATATTTCTGATACTCGCAGAACCACGCCCAATGGGGAGTGAAGTAGAATGATGCACCTGAGTCAATAAACCATGACTCATGATCTACATGTGTATTTTAAGAAGAAGCCAAATACACATCCCCACCTTCATCCGAGGTGGTTTTTTCCTCTGGAGAAGGAGCATCATCAAATCCCTTTCCTTTCTCAGGAGCTTTAGATTAACACTCCCTTTTGTAGTGCCCTCCCTTTCTGCATTTCTACCATACCTTTACAATCTTTACAGGAGATTTAGATCTCCTTCTAGATTTGGATCTCCCACTCGAAACCTTATTCTTGTTTCTGTTTTGGGACCTTCCTCGTACAAATAAGGCATCTCCATTCTGGCCCTCCATATTTCTCTGTCTCGTTTCCTCTGACAACAAGGCTGAGACAATGTCATAAAAATTCAAGGTAGTTTTATTGCTACCTATTGCTATAACCAGACTGTCCCACGAGTCTGGTAGAGAACACAACAAACTGATGCACTTATCTTCATCTGAACAACAGATGACAACTGACTTACCATAGTATTTAAGGCGTTCAGATGCTCTGTCACCGATTCTCCATCCTTCATCCTCAGGTTATACATATTTTTCCGCAGGAACAACTTATTCACCAGAGACTTAGATTGGTACAAAGTCCCATGTTTTTCCCACAAATTCTTCGCCGTAGCTTCCCAAGATACATTCAACAATATTGAATCTGAGACACACAACCGTATTGTGCTCTTAGCCTTCCGATCCAATTTATTCCAGTCTTCATCTAACATTTCCGTTGGTTTAGTACCTTGATCTACCGTGATCCACTGATCTTTATCCACCAAAAGATCCTCCATCTTGAGCTTCCACAACTCAAAACCATGACCATTAAATTTCTCGATCTCTATCTTTCCGCCGCTTGCCATCTTCTTTCACCGCAAGAATTGATCCCGCAGATCTCCCACTGAACAGGGTCTACCTCAGGCCCAAGCAAAAAACCCTCAGCAGAAAAGGCATCCCCTTGAAGCCGAAAAATCTCTGATACCAAATGTAGGTTTTAACCCTGAACAAAAATTATCTACACACTAATCTTATAATAGAAAATAAACAATAGCGAGAGCATAAAACATAAAATAGATAAACATAGAGATTTTCCCCTGGATCCCAATTCGGGACGACCAACTTGATTTTCATTATATTCCTTTTAGTGTTATGACACATATATACACATGCTAAAGCATACATAAACCCTAATATATTAATCCTGGATTAGATCATAACCATAGTTCCCTTGACTGGATCTACAAAATACCAGGGGCCGAAAACCATCGTACCCCAAAACCATGTGCAAAACCATGCACAAAACCATGGGCACGGACCACCCACTGGAAATTAAGGACCAAAAATTTTCGCTGGGGTGCTTCCTTGGACCCCAACAGGGGGGCTACCGCCCCCCCTATGACCCCCTCGTTGCACCCAGCGCAAAGGGGGGGCTATCGCCCCCGCTCATGATTATTCGTGGAAAGAATATAACACATACCCAAAAAATCTTATTCATAAAGCATGCAAAGTGTACTCAGATAGTGACCTTCTGCCATACCCAGGACCATGCTACTTTTAAAGGGAAATCCATAGAGACTTGTGCCACTATTGAATAAAAGTGCACGCGGAGAACACTTTTCCATTGTCTTCTCTGCGCAATCTGATAATTTTTCCTCTTGACTTTAGAGAAAGTTAAATTTTCCAAATTCTCTAATGTTATTCAACCCTATAAATCCTTATTCTTGACATTTCATTATGTGTTTTACTTGTCCTATTTTCCAATGATAACAATTATAAAGGTCAATATGGAATTGCTAAATGGGAAGCTCTTCATGTGGTTCAATCAATGAAGGCAAGGGTGTACCAAATTGCAATTAATGAAGGCCGTTACATTTTTTTATAAAATAGGAAAATTGTTATATTAATTGAGAAATAAAAAACATACATCATATTTTATATTTACTGGTCTTCCGGTAGGGAAAGAAGATCCATAGCACAAAAATAAAACTTTTTTCCATATAAATTGTCTGACCTGGATAAGAAAACCAATATGTGAATGTAACAAAAAAAACAAGGGAATACAAATTTAAAAAAATGTAAAAAAAATAAAAAATAAAAAATCTAAATTTTCACCTTTAGAAATTCTCAAAAATTTTATTTCATAGTCAAAATGAGCTTCTAAATTTTTACCTAAAGTTTTACTATATGAAATTGACATTTATGAATTGAGATTATTTGGAACATCATAAATTCGGAAATATTGCTGGTAATCTCATGATAACATTGCCATGCACGTGTGTTATCTGACACAAACAGGGAGTAAATTTACTTTTCATGGTTAATTCTTTAAGAATGGGTTGATATTAATATCATGATTGAGTCAATTTCAACACTTCTATTGTCCTTAACTTGTTTTATTTGGTACGAATTTTTTGCGTAAGAATCATAAAGGACCTTGTCATTTCTTCTTGAACACACTTATGTTTTCTTTCTGCCATTTTTTTTTCACAGGTTATAGGTTAATCAAGCTATTATTAAGGAGATTACATTGTGATGACAATTGATCTTCCAAAGACAAATTTAATGAGAAACTCTAAAGAATCAATCCATGATCATAAATGCAATTTCCAAAAAATTGCAAGTTCTTGCAACTTCCTGTAATAGCTTAATGGTTTGACATGTTGCATGAAAGATTAGCAAAATTCAAAGATTTGGGTTTGTTCCTAAATGTACAAGGATGGTGAAATACCTATCCACACTTGAATTCAACATCTATAGGTGGCTAGTCAACTCTGGTCAAACTTAGCTATTTTAGAAGGAAATCCATAATTGAGGAGTAGATTTGCTATATTTAAAAAATTGAAGCCATAATTCATTTTTCCAGCAAGAGCCATTATCCATTTTCTATCACCACATACACTTCATTATGTTTTCTTCAATCCTAACCCACCAATAAAACCAAAAATTCTCATCTCCAAGATTTTTGGTCGACTTTACATATTAATAGTCTGTTTCCTTTTTCCTACACTTGCAAATAAAACCTTCCTTCCATACACCATTGAGTCCACATTCCTTGAGTCTAAATATTTTTCTAAAAACACCTTGAAGCTTGCATGCCTTAAGGGCAAGCTATCATGCCAATAAACAAAGGGAATACATCAATGTCCCTTTTTCATCGAATCTTCTAAGTATTCGACAACAACAAATTCATTCATACTTAGAAATATGTGTTCGGGGCATCTTGACTCTCATCCTGATTAAAGATGGGAGCTCTCATGTTGACTAGTAGCATCCATCAATGGCCACTAAGTTAACAATTTCTTGTTATGTTCAACACCGAAACATTTATTCACATGACAAGAATTGTGGCAATGATCGTAGAAGACTTGAAGACCAATAATTTTGTAGCAGAGGAAGCAGAATCATTAATTTTCAATTTTTGATGTAAATGACTTGAGAACAAGTCAATAAATAAGGCTGGGGGGAAGTATAAATTATGAATTTTGTATACCTTCCAAGCCTTATACATTTTCAGCCACATTTAGTAGTAGATTCCGAACATTCAGCAGCAGATTCTGAACATTCAGCAGAAGATCCAGCAGCAGATGCAGCAACAATAAAAGATTCACTTTTTCAATTTCATCCACCATTTTCACAACCAAGTAAAGAAGACTATTAACAGAATTTTGAAGCCACACGTGCACAAATCTCATCCATTTTTGAAGCGGTATGTTAAGGTATGATATTTTCTAACCTTTAACCATTTAACTCCTTGAAAAGTTAGAATGATAATTTTTGGAAAAACTTCACTTCCTTTCATCAGTTTTCAAATTGCCAAAACCATCAGTTAAGGGGGGAAATACATTGACATACATATGTTGCCACGTTCATATAACATTCAAAACATTCATATCACATTCAAAACCCACATAATTTCCAAATATATTTAATATTACATGATCATGAGCATATAAATGGCTTTGTAGAAATTATTTAAAATTTAATTGGACACCAATACGATCATGGTTGTTACTGAACATTGTGAAGCTAGCTCCAAAAATAGAAGAAAATATATATCAATGCCTTAGAAATAAGCCACTTTGCGGGGGCAACCTCCAATACATTACATGAATGAACAATTTTTGGATGATACAAATTACAAAACCTCCTTTCTATATATAAGAGTCCATGGGGCCACAATGTAATCCTAGCTGACCTAACAATAATAATTTAAGGGCACAATAATAACAATATGGGGGTTACAGGGGTACAATAATAACAATAAGTTGGTTACACTAACAACAATAAGGGACTATACTAGTAATATAGGGACCTAACTTTCCCCTCTCCTTCAAAAAAGTGTTGTCCTCAATGCTTGAGTAGCTCTGGGTGCTTCTGTATAAAATTCTCATCCTCCCATGGAAGTGTCTCAGATCAGGCAGTCACCTGTGTTTTCCTTGAAGTTGTGGAAAAGGAAAGTATACCCGAGGTAACCACAAACCAACCTTCAGATGCAGAATCTAGCCAATCTGCATCCAGAGAGGGCTCTCTCTTTATGATTTATCTTTGTTCTAAGAAGGTTTTAGGCTAGTTATAGATCCAAGAGTTTGTTTGGAAAATGGTGGAATCCACAAACTAAGGGCAAGGTTGAAAGTTTTCAGTCCATTGGGCTATGGAGTCAAAGGATGGCTTTACTGGATTTCTATTCTACACACAAGATGGCTTTACAGGGCAAGATAGCTAGACAAAGAACAATCCTTAAAAATTTAGAGTGGATGGGATGATTTTGAAGGGATGAAAGGCAGCTAAGAATCTTTCACCATGTTCAAAAGAAAGAAATGAGATGACTACAAACAAAGAGCAATGAAGAATTCTTTATTATAGTAATCAACAATGTTTAAATTAGCAAAGCAAGAGCATTTAAGAATTCATGCTTATAACTAATTTTGAGGAAAACATTAAGAACAATCACATCTGAAATCAGAGTACAATTAAGTAAATTCTGATTCAATCCTTTATGTAAATTATTCAGAAATGGACATAATGATATTATGAACTGATATAAAACTTAAGACAAAAGGTAGAAAAACTTATTGAACTGCAGTCCAACACATGAATCCTGTAAAAAGTCCTGAACTTCAAATCGTCATCCAGTAAGCCACGAATAAATTTCTCCAAAATGCTTTTATTCCGAAAATCTCAATGTTACAGCAGAGTAATAGAATCCACCCTCAATAATTCCTTTGAGGGTTTATTTATACAAGAAAAAATTGAAAAAATCTCATACTAACCTAGCCAATAATCTAGGGTGACTAAGGAGTGATTTACAAATAAACAGGAGACAAATGGTCTCGTAGATAGAATAATAAGTAACTGCTGATGTGCTGTTTCCTTTCTTTGTGGATGTGCTGAAGGTAAGTGCTAAAAAAGGGTTCGATGCTGTCCTTTGGAGTAATTTCTTTGCTTGCTTGATACTCTTTGTCTTTACGGATACTCTTTAACCTGTGAAACTGATACTCTTTCATCTGTACTTATTTTTATCCTTTACCTGATAGTAAAAGATTCTCATCCTGAAGATAAATTTTATAGAATTTCCAATAGTTCTTTCCACCATTGATCGTCTGGTATCATAGTTCTTTTAAGTTTTTTTAATGTCTCATCGGCCTCTGTGAGTTTATAAAAAGTGGGCTCATTAGGAAACATATACTTTATTTCATGTTCAAGATGGAATGAGTTCTTCAACCTGTCATAAAGAATTTTCCCTGTTGGCAATGTTGTTTCTGGCAAACTGGTAGAACAAGCTGTTGTATTTTGAGCATGAATATTTATTTTCTTTACATAGGTTTCCAAGTCCATTATTTGATCTTCTGAGAGCATAGGACTGGGTAACCCACTGTCCAACAAAGCCTGAAATTTTTCTCTGAAAGTATTAATATCAACCAAAATATCTGAGCACTTTCTTTCTAAATTCTGCATAAAAGTTCTCTTGATGAAAACTCTTTTTATTTCCAAAACAGTGCCAGTTCTGCCCTCAATTCCTAATACTGCCAGCTGTTGCTTAGTTCGGGTGTTCAAAAATTGAATAAGTTGATTGGCCTGCTTAGGTCTACCTCTCAATTCATTTCTTGTTCTGTTTATTTCTCCCTGAGCTACTTTAAGCAAGTCATTTTGTTCAAAAATTGCTTGAATAGAGGGCCAAATACTTTTTATTAACTCAATTATATTACCCCAAAGAATTTCATTTATTTCCTTCAAAGGCTTTTCTAGTGAAAGATCTTTTTCTAAAGCCTTAACTAATTTGTCCAATCTTTTAATTTCCCTGGTATGATCAGCAACTGTCTTTTTAGAAGTGTCATATTTCTGCTCCAAATCTTTTAATTGTAACTTTGTGGTTTGAAGTTCTGTGACTCTTAATTGTAGACTTTCCATTTGTTTTATTAACTCATCAGAACTCAAACCAGAAGTGTTTACCTGTTCTGGCTCTGTTTGTTGCTTTGCTGTTGTAGTACCTGTGGTTGTAGCTTGTTTGATAGCTTCTTTTTCCTGTAAAGCTTGCTCTAATTCCTTCTCTGTTTCACTTAGTCGCTCAGTCATATTTAGGAGCAACTCCATTACCTCTTCTTGTGAATTCCCCTTTAAAACTTCTTGGGTCTGGGGGTGCCTTGAGGCTGGAAATTTCAGCTGCTTTCTCAATGCAGCTATGTCATCATCTTTCTTCTTTATTAATGCCTCAATACTTTTAATGTCTTTGGGGTTGTGACCCAAGCCAATGATTATGTCTTCTAGAGACTTTATTCTATTATCTTTGGCCTGAGAAGAGGCCTTTTCAATTTGCAATTGGGCACTTGTGTTATTTAAAGAATCTTGCAGCGTTAGGGCTGCCATGGCCTTATTAGTCAGAGTGGAATACACCATTTCCCCAGTTTGTTTATGCAGCTCTATCTGGTCCAAAGGATGAATGTCCTTTGCCAGGACCTCAAAATTTGTTCTAATATAATCAGTTGCTGTCATGGGTTTTGGCACCTTTGACTTGAAGTGGCTCATCATCATTTTGCCTTGTGAAATGTCAAATGCTGACATTAACCTCTCCTGATTATGTGGAGCCATTTTCAAATATTGATCATATACCTTCATTCTTAATGGATCATTCTTTGCCTTTATATTGATGAAGGTTCTTTTTATATCCCCTGTATCTGTTTTTGGTGGTCTGAAAGAGGATACCTCAGTACTCAACTGCTTGTGTAAAGCTTTTCCTTTCTGCTCTGTATGGGTCATACTAACAGAACCAATTAGCTGACTGTCTTCTCTTCCATCA
Source organism: Pinus albicaulis (assembly GCA_034641835.2). NCBI lineage: Eukaryota > Viridiplantae > Streptophyta > Pinopsida > Pinales > Pinaceae > Pinus > Pinus albicaulis. The sequence continues at coordinate 203,308 of JAXQQM020083710.1, read as the reverse complement.
TCAAACACCTCATCTATGATTTCCACATCTGGAAGTGGATCTGGTTTCTGTTTCTTGGCTTGATGTAGCTTTGAGGACTCTTTAGGAGGAGTAGTATCTGGAACCTGCCTTTTCTTTCCTATTTCCACATTGGATGGAGTTTGTAATTTTGAAACTTCGGGGTGTTTTATCTGAGTGAGAGAAACTTGGGTTTGTTCAGGTGCTTTGGAAGTTTGTGGTTTCTCTGCCATGACTAAAGTTTCAATGACCTGGATTTCAGGTTCCTTTCCTTTGCCTTTTGGTTCTGTTGCAACCGATGAACTGCTTTCCTGTAATGTCTGCTGTAGATTTGCTGCTGAAGAAGTGCCAATGTGGGGTACCTGCACTTGACCACAAGATTCTAGGTCATACTTCTTCTCAAGATCTTTCATCATTCTGTTCATTTTGTCTGCTTCACTTTCTTCCTCAACTAGTGTTCTTTCAATCCATTCATCTTGATTGGCATATTGTTCTAGTTCAGGAATCTTGTGGTGTATGTAAGGGGATGATTTATTCTTTATTCTCTTTTCACAAATAAAACCAAATGGGTCATAAGGAAACCAACGAAAAGTTCTTTGGAACTTGCTTTGTAATATATTTTCTGCCTCTCGCTCGGCCTCCCTAGAGTTGCAAATGAAAGGACCTAATTGACTTTTGATCCTTAGTTGGGCTTTCTTCTTCACACTACAAAAATGGATCACATCTGAATTATTCATTTGCCTGAAATATTCCAAGGCAAAAATCCTCATGGGCACATATCTTGGCAACTTGAATGGATGTAATTCACATCCATAAATTCTGATGACTGAATGGTTCTGATATAAATACCAATCTCCAATTTTATAAGTCCTTGAAAGCTGCAAGGTCTTCTTTATTTCATTACTGAGCCTTGGGGGGGGAATTCCTGTCAACAAGGTTGTTGCAAGATATACAAACTGATCAATGAACTCAGTGTAGGAATAGGGAGAATCAGAGGAAGAATGAATTATGGGAGACCAAAATATAACTGACCTGGGGTTTCCCTTGGCATCAAGCTTTTTAACAGGGAAAGGGAACTTTTCTGATTGATAGAAGATAATGAGATGATAAATAACTGAGGAATATTTGAAAACTTTCTCATCATCTAGCCTCATGAACTGATCATGGATATTATTGGCTATGAAGGAGGCAAAGTCATATTTAACTTCAGGAGGTTGCCCAGGAGTAAAAATAGACAGCAAAACTAGGGTTATCTCATCAACATATTCACTGGTATTGAAACCCAAGACAAAAGATATCATATTTAGGATGAGCCTTCCCAACTTAGTGAAATAATAAAAACCATAGGGAGGAAGTCCCTTAGGTTGATGTTCAGGCAGCATGAAATTCTGGAAAATGGCCTTCAATTTTTCTGGGGTCAATTGATTAGACTTTTCAATCAGTGCTTCTATAGACAAAGGTGCTAGTTCTTGACTTGGTTCAAAATGTAGCATTGCATTGATAGCCTGGGGAGTAATGTGTAAAAGAACACTCTGGTCAGGGGATATTACAGCTCTCTGAGTGGGATCATAGTTAGAATGGCAATAGTGGATGATTTCTGGGAAGGAAATGATTGAAGGGATGAGATACCTTGGGAGATTGGATTCCCACAACCCAATGAGATCTTGCCCCTCTGAGTACTCGTCTCTGCAGCGAAAATAAATCAGAAGGGGACTTTCATCAAAATGCAAGTCTTTAATCTGGAAATATTTATCTACTAAAGGTAAATATTCTAACTCTCGGTGAGGGGCATTCAGTGGAGTTACATTCAAAGCTGCTGGGGCCTCCATTTTGGTTCTTGTGGATTCAAAACGGAGGTTTCTGGTTTTCTTCACAGGCCGGGCTTGATTTTGATCTTACTGAAGGAAATTGGCACAATTGCAGGTTCAAGGGAACAATTTACAGTCGTAAAACTCAGGGAATGATCTTAGGAATATGATTTAAACACTGATTCAGCGAAAAACAAAGAAAACAGAGTTTTACTTGCAGTTTCGGGGCGAAATAGGATAAATACCTGTTCTTGGAGGCAAACTGACTTTTAACAGGTACCAGGCGATAGCAGGAGGATACTTGAACACAGCTCTGGCGGGATTCCGGAGCGAAATCGAATTGAACCGTGGATTTCAGTGGAAATTTGAATTTCTTAGCGGAAAGCACAGTAGCGTTCAAACGATGAAAATGACACAAAAACAAGCAATTTTGTTTTATTCCCAAAGTCAAAAGAGGGGTTTTAGTCTTTCGAGGAGTGACGTCACTTTGGTACGGGCTGACGTGGGGCAGGAGGGCCGGGCGGTAAGCAGTTTAGTCCCCGCACCGCTTATTGGCAAAGGTGGTATTGATCGCGGGGGGAGCGATTCCATTGGATCGTTGCCACGTGGACGGAGGACTGGTCAAATACCACCAATCCCCCGCGCGTTAAAACTCTGACAAAGGATGGGTAGCGGAATTGACGTGGAGCGTCGATCCGCGGAGGGACGATCCAACGGTGGAAAGGGACGTGGAGTAAGCGAAGGTTTTAAGGTGCGGGCCCGTCGGGTTTTTGAAACAATTAATGTTTAATTTAATCACCCCGGGAGGCATATGATTGGTGGATGGAAGGTTATTAATTAGTTCTGATAACTAATTAACTCCATATTTATAATGAAAAAGGGGTTGCGGTGGGGTTTTGTTGGATGGTTGAAATGTCGGGTGGAATGCCAGGTGGATGGGCCACGGTGGCATAGGATCTTTTCCAAAGTTTTGGTTTAGAAAATAAAACTTCGGGTTTTGTTTATATTTTTGTATTAAACATATAAATCATATGTTTAAAGTTTTTCGTATATATGTTTTTATTTATATGATAAAATAACCAATATAGTTAACTTATCATAAGGGTGGGACTATTGTATAACGATATATTTAACCAAAGGGCTTGTATAGTGGGTTTTTAATGAATATTTGGGAAATAAATACTTTGGTTAAAACATAATAGAGGGTTTTTGGGATATTAATAAAAAAGGAGTTATATACTTAGGATAGGGCATTTTTACTAGGGATTTAGTAAATAGAGTTAAATGTAAATATGACAAAGGGACAAGGGAACTCAAAAAACTTTGCACATCTAAGAAAGTGACAATTTCTGAAGTAAATTACAATATCTCATTTTCCACACTTAAACTTAGAATAGTAAGTTATTTTGAGGGATTTTTATGGAATTTTGCATAATTTTCCTAAGCAAAATGAGATTTTACTTAGGACAAGGTTAAAGGTGAATGATTATAATGATGAATTATCTTAAGTAATTAGGTCTTTTTTGATCATTAGGCCGAGGGTCCGGTCCCTCCAAAAGTCGAGGAAATGCCTTGAGCCCTTTTGATCTCCAAGTACCCTAGTACTTTGGGGGAAATTAGTAAAACTTTAAGGGGAAAGTGATGAGGGAAGTAAATGATTTTGACTTTGCTTGCTGTGACTTTCCAGTGTGTTTCCTGCTTCAGTATTTGTGATGAAAGTAAATAATCGAAAACATGTAGCAGCATCATTCATCAGATAAAACTTTGCAACCATCTACCTACCCTATCTACTACTACCATTTTCTTTTCTTTATTAGGGTGCATTTAGACTTGCAAACCCTTTTCAACCTTTTCTTTTTACATGATAAATCTATCTATTTCTACCCTTATTACATCCAAGGGCTCAGATTAAACTGTTGAGCACCTTTTAATAACTCTACCTATCTACTTATCTGCCAAGATTAAACTATTTGGTCAGATATTTATTCTCTATTCTATAACATGAAATTGAAATATGAATAAGTCAAGTTTAAACAGTTTGACCCTTCATAAATTGTGGCAAAAGTTTGACAAGCTGCACACAATTACTTATTTACAAAAATGAAATAGTAGTGGCATTTGGATTTGCACACTTTCCTTGGTCTATTTTTTTCTTGGGGTTCATTTCTTTCATTTTCTTGACCAATTTATTTTTCTTACCCTTTGATTTTTATTTTAGGGTATACCCTCTTTACATATTTTTTTTTTAATTTTTTGATTTTTTGTTTTTTCAAGAATATGGAACACCTTTGCTCAAGAAAAAGGTTTGAAAATATTCCATAGTTCAATCAAGACAATCATGAAAAATGACACCTATTGGTATAGGAGACTAACACTGGCTCCACTTGGGGATGGCTTTTCCTTGTGAAAAGTCAAGAACAGCAGGTCAGTTGCCTCAAAATGTCTTCAAACTGAACTATGTAATTTCCTTCTTCTGGAAGCTTTATTGTACTTATGATAGTGAAAATTTTGAAGCTTAGGGCCTTCACTTCGGGCTTCAACTCCAAGAAGTCACCATCCAATCAAAACTGCATTAGAAAAGGATATAAACTTTTGAAGCTTAGGGCCTTCACTTCGGGCTTCAACTCCAAAAAGTCACCATCCAATCAAAACTGCATTAGAAAAGGATATATTATGTACAAGTTAGAAAAATCAAAACATCCTAGTAAATAGGATCAAAATAATGCTTGAGCATTCGACCATTGACTGGTCCTTCTTCAGCTTCTGAATTGTCCAAATCCTTCAAAAAGTATGTGTTGTTTCCTTGCAAGGCATGTATGATGTAAGGCCCTTTCCACAAGAAATCAAATTTTCCATGTTTCCCTTTTTCTTCTCTTCTAGAATCCCATCTTAGGACTTTATCACCTAGTTGAAAATCTTCTGCTTTAGTCCTTTTATCAAACATTTTCTTTAGCTTTTCCTGCAAGACTTGTGATCTTTGGTATACCTCTTCCCTGGTTTGTTGCAAGTGGATTGTTTGATTAATTCTTCTTTGAATGTCATTTGGTTCCACTTGAGCCTCCTGAAGTAATTTCATAATAGGAATTCCTAAAGAGGATGGAAATCTTGCTTCAAGGCCATAAACTAACTCATATGGACTAGTCCCAATTGATTTCTTAGTTGTAAGTCTGTCTGCCCACAATGCATTGGTCAGTTTCTTGTGCCAATTCTTTTTGTTTTCTTCCAATAACTTTTTGATGATATTGATAAGGCTTTTATTGGAGGATTCTACTAGTCCATTACCCTGAGGGTAATAAGATGTTGAATGGCCTAAAGTAATATGATATTTACTACAGAAACTAATCATTTTCTTTGACTTAAATGCAGCAGCATTATCTGTTATAATATTTTCTGGACAGCCAAATCTTGAAAGTATGTTGGTTTCTAAAAACCCTATAATCACAGAATCATTGGCCTGTCTGCATGGGATAGCTTCAATCCATTTAGTGAAGTAGTCTGTGGCAGTAAGAATCCATCTGTGTTGCCCTGAAGAAGGGGGATGGATTTCTCCAATAAAATCTAATCCCCATTGTTGAAAAGGTCTTTCTGTGGAAACTGGTTTTAAAGGCAAAGGTAACAACTTTTTTTTACCCTCAAAGATCTGACACTTATGACAAGTTGTTACAAATTTCTTAACATCAGAAAATAATGTTGGCCAGTAAAAACCAGCCCTTAATATTTTTTCTGCAGTTGATTTCCAGTAGAGATGTCCTCCACAATCCCCTGCATGAAATTCATTAAGAACTTTATCAGTTTCATCTTTTAATAGAAAATTCAATAAGATTCCTTCATGATTTTTCCAAAATAGAGTGCTATCTAAAATACAATATTTTAAAGATGTCATTTTTAAAAATCTTCTTTTCGTTCTGGACAACCCTGGAGGAGCTTGCAGGTTTAATAAAACATGAATGATATCAGTGTACCAGGGTGAATCTAAGAAAGATTGACTGATCTGTGGAGTCGCCATCTCCTGGTTGTCATCCAGTTCATTAATGTCTAAGGCTTGGCAATTAGTTTCAGTCATGAGTTGTGCCAAACCTTGACCTTTTATGAGTTTTGTTGGTTTAATCTCAATATCATATTCTAAAATGGTAGCTATCCACTTACCTCTTTTACCTTCAATGCCATCTTGGGTCAAAATATCTTTAACTACAGCATTAGGCACATAAGCTATCACATGAGAATATAATATGTAAACTCTGAAATCTTTAATTTCTTTTACCAATGCAAAAGCCTGTTTTTCCATAATATTGTATTTTAGAGATGCATCCCTCAGTGCTTTACTAAAAAATGCTATTGGCTTTTCACACCCTTGGTCATATTTTTGAAGTAAAACAGCTGCAACAGTATGTTCAGAAGCAAATGAAAAAATAATAAAGTCTCTATCAAATTTAGGACTGGTCAGAACTGGTGTCCTTGTTAAAGCCATTTTAATTTCCTCAAATGATTGTTTGGCTTCTACAGTCCAGTCAATGCTTGAATCTTTCCTCAGCATGTTAGTGAGAAATCTAAGTAATTCAGCTAAACTAGAAATAAATCTTCTCAAGAAATTAATTTTTCCTATGAATGCTTGCAACTCTTTTATGTTTCTAGGATGAGGTATCTGTAAAATTGCTTGTATTCTTTCTAGATCAATCCTAATGCCATATTTAGAAATGATGTGCCCCAAGAGTTTTCCTTCTTCCAAACCAAATAATGACTTTTTGGGGTTTAAAGAAATCCCATATTTTCTGCACTTTATAAATACTTGCCTTAAATGATCTAAATGTTCTTGATCTGTTTTAGAAAAAACAGTTAAATCATCTAGATAAATAACCAGAAAATCATGTATTTCTTTAGCAAAAGCAATATCCATTGCTCTCTGAAAGGTAGCTCCTGCATTCTTGAGTCCAAATGGCATTTTGACATATTTAAACGTACCCCATGGTGTAGTGAATGTTGTTTTATCCTGATCATCAGGATGAACCAGAATCTAGTTGTACCCTGAAAATCCATCCAGTAGAGATATCCTAGAAGATCCCACTACCCTTTGTAGAATATGGTCCATTTTTGGTAGAGGATAGTTATCTTTTAAAGAAACTTTATTCAAATTTCTTAGATCGACACATAGCCTAATTTCCCCAGTCTTCTTCCTTGTTGGTACCAGGTTAGAAACCCATTCTGAGAATCTGATAGGAGCTATAATCCCTGCTTCAAACATTCTTTTAATTTCCTTTTCAATTGAAGGTAATAAAATAGGATTTATTCTTCTAAGCTTTTGTTTGAAAGGTTTCTGATCTGGTTTCAAAGGTATAGTGTGTTGAATGATGGATGTATCATAAGACTTCAGATCTTCATAACTCCAGGAAAAAACATCCTGGAATTCTTTCAATAGTTCAACATATTTGACCTTTTGATCTTTTGGAAGAGATTTGGACAACTTAACCATTTTGGGATTTTCTGGGGTTCCTAAGTTGCATTCTTCCATATCAGCCTTAACGGGTTCCATTTTAGGTCTAAATGGAATATCATTTGAGTCAAACAGATCTTCCAAAGGAGTTAATCCTTTGGGAAAATGATTATCTTTTAAATTGATGATTTCTGTCTCATCTTCTATGATCTCATCAGATTCCATGTGTTTCAAATTTTGCATGTCCTTTTCTGTGAATGTGGTTGGGTGCAGCATATGAATTGCATTTTCTCTTGAAATTTCTATTTTTTGTTCTTTTTCTTGATCAAATTCATCAATAGTTATGTCTTCATCTATATTATAGTTAGAAAACTCATTTTGAAGTGTCAAAAAGCTATTGATTTGATTGTTATTCACAAATACTTGCCAATTCAAAAGATTGTCTGGTATAGCAGGCCTATGCCTAATCTCAGCTGAAAACTGATGATTAGGGTCAAAAGGTAACTTGCATGTGCTAGCAAACATGGCGAGGCTGTGAGCATGCAAATTTTGTTTCCTGGGAATCTTGGCAAGTTGAGCTTGTAGAAATGTGTTGAGAATCTCTACAACTGTCTCTCTGTATTATTTCAGTCTCATGTCTTTTGTTGAACATTCTCCTTTAATCTGTTGAATGATTAGTTCGGAGTCTCCTATGATTGATACCCTAATAGCTCCTAATTTCTTGACATGTTTAAGCCCTAATAAAAGAGCTTCGTACTCTGCCATGTTGTTAGTGCATTTGAAATTCAACCTATAAGCATGACCCTCTGCATGATTATTTTCAACATTATGTAACCAAATCCCAGCTCCTGCTCCTAGTTTGTTTACTGAGCCATCAAACTCTAAATGCCATAGAATTTCATGTTCATAATCTTCATCAATTGTTTTAAAATGTTTCTTGACAGGAGCTAGTTGTTTAGTTTCTTCAGATATTTCTTGATCATCTGGTGTTTCTTTGTTTTCAGAGATTTCTTCAATTTTAACAGTGGTTTTGTTTATGGTTTCCAATTCCAGAGCTTCTATTTCAGTAGGGAGATCCAACTCAGCATTGTATAAAATAAAAGAATCCATATCAGAATGTACAGAGTAAACAGGGAATTTTTCAGGCTTCTCATGGCTACTAACTAAGTACTTCATCAAAGTTTCTCTATATAATCTTTTAGGCTGACCGAATACTGAAATAGTTGCATATGACATGTCTAGTTGAATAGACCCTCCAAGTTTAGCACCCCAAGATCTAGACAATAACATACCATATTTAGGTGGAATATCAGCCACTACTATGTCCATTAAGACAGACTTAGCAGGGTATTGTACCAAAGTGACACACAAATCTTTAATCAAACCTAAACATTTTACCTGACTAGAATCAAATGAAAACAAATCTTTGTACGGTCTGGTAATATCTAGATTTAATCTTTCCATTACTTCTTTTGGCATCAAATTGTGAGATGCTCCAGAATCAAGCATTGCATTATGGAGTATCTTGTCATGAACATTCAGGCTTACATAAAATGGAGGAGTTCCTCCACTTTCTGGTTTGCCATTTACCTCGGGGCCAAAAAGAAGTTTGGGTTGATCATCAAGAATATTTACTGAATCATCCAATCTAGTAATGTTAATGTTTAGGGACTTGGTAATTTGACTTCTATAGACATCATGTTTAGCCAATTCTGATAAAGGAACAACTATCTTTAGTTTGCCTATTTCAGCCTCTAGATTGAAAGGTTTTTCTGTTTGAGTTTTAGTGTTTTGCACAGTTGGGTTTTCTCTATTTTTTGGGTCCTCAATGTTTTTATCTTTTTCATGAATGAAATTTTGTTTTGAAGGGGTATCTGAACTAACTTCTACTGTTCCTTCTACATTTCCTATGGGAGGAGAAGCATTAGATTGTTGTTTATTGTTTGGTTGGTTGTCAGAGACATCTTCAATTATTGGATTTGAAGAATTGGGAGTTATCCTAGACAGAATTTGTACTTGGGGAATGTTTTGTACAGGGGGAATGTTACCTTTACCTTTGACATTTTGTTTTGCATTTTTCTGTTTTCTATTCTCTGGCACATCAATCCATCTACTTCTCAAATTATACTGTTTATGGACTTCATAGATTGCTGTGTCATAGCCTTCCTTAAAATCAAAAGTCTCACCTGAATGAGTTTGGAATGTTTCAAGGATGTGATTCTCTTGATCATCCTGGGATAGGAAGACTTCTGGTTCATTTTTGTCATCTGTTACATTGTTTATTTCTACATCTTCTGTAGGTTCTTCAGAAGTTGAACCTTCAACAAAGTTTTCTTGGAAAGGTGGCCTAATGTTTTGATCAGGGGCATTCTTTCCAATATTTTGATTCAGATTTCTCCTAAAGTTTGGGTTTCTTGCAACATTCTGATTATCACTAGAAGACTTTCTTTCAATGGTCTCCACTCTATCTCCTAATCTTTCCATACCTTTAATGATTGCATCCAGCTTCTTTTCAAAAGCTGAAGGTTCTTCATTCAGAGGCATTCTTCTTTCTGCTCTTGCTCTGGCTCGTTTTTCTATCAGATTTGCCTCTACACTCACCACTATGCTTTGCATTTCCTCTAATGTTTGGGGAGCTCTTTCCCTGAGGGAATAAGCAATGTCAGAATCAAAACCGTCTGGAAATTTAACCAATACGGAGTCAGGTGGAGGTCTTAGGTTTTGAGGAACTGCATTATATGCTTCATTGAATCTAATGATGTAATCTTGTACTGTTTCATTAGGTCTTCTTCTTAATTTTTCAAATTCTGACAGGATCTGAAGAGGATCCTTCTTCTTCTCCCATCTGTTCAAAAATGCCCTATATAAAGCTGGTAAATCAGCAATAGTATTTGGAGCAAGGGCCCTAAACCATGTCCTAACTTCTCCAGTAAGACTCTGAACGAAAATTCTCATTCGGACATTATCAGTATCAATCTCATAGAACTCAAAGTAATCAGTCATCCTTTTGGTGTGTTGTTGTGCTGTGTAAGTACCTGATCCATCAAAAGGTGTGATCTTACTCTGGTAATCTTGGGGCAAAGCAGGACGGTTGGCTGGTAGCTATAAAGGGGCGTATCGATTGGCCATTGGAAGATATAGTGGGGTAATAGGAGTTGATGTTCCGGCAAGAGGAGATGGAGGAGTAGAAGGGGTGACAGGTGTTTGAAAAGCTTGAGAAAAAATAACTGAACTTGGAGATAATTCAGTTATTACAGAGATGTTTGAACTTTCTTCAAAGGTTTGTTCAGATTGAATGGAGTTTTGTAATTGTCTGTCAAGATGATGTGAAACAAATCTGTATTGCAAATCTTCAAAGAACAATGGATCGGGAACTAATCTGGATAATTCAGTTTCAGAAAAATTCACAAATAAAGATGTTTCAAATCGTGCATCAAAAGGAATTTCATCAATATATATAATTTTCACGGGACAAGATGCAGATCTAGAAAGTGGCCTAGAACTTCCTGAACTCTCTTGACTTCCTCTTTCCGAACTTTCTTGACTTCCTTGTCTTCTAAAAATCCTAGGAATCAGATTTGGATTTTCAAATATTGGTGGTGGATTGGGGTCAGGGTTTGACCTAGTATGTCGAATCCTTTCTGAAGCCAGTTTTCCTAGACTATGTGTTTTTAGATTTTTTGATTTTAATTGAAAGAATAAATACAACTTCTACAAATTATTCAAGAAATAATGATGTATGATTAAAATTTTCTCAAAGATCTGTTAAACTAGAGAATCTGATTGAATATTTTGAAACTAAGGTTCAGTATATAAGCTAAATCAGAGATAGACTGAAGCAGCATTTATTTACTTTTGCAATTGCAGAGCAAAAGCAATTTCAAAGGCTACCTGGCTGATCTTCAGACTCTGTCTATATCTTATAAATCAAACAATAGTATCAATAAAATGATTCAGATTCCCCAGTATGGTCGCCACTATGTTATCACTCAGGTTTTCCTTGAAGTTGTAAGAAAAGGAAAGTATACCCGAGGTAACCACAAACCAACCTTCAGATGCAGAATCTAGCCAATCTGCATCTAGAGAGGGCTCTCTCTTTATAATTTATCTTTGTTCTTAGAAGGTTTTAGGCTAGGTATAGATCCAAGAGTTTGTTTTGAAAAATGGTGGAATCCACAAACTAAGGGCAAGGTTGAAAGTTTTCAGTCCATTGGGCTATGGAGTCAAAGGATGGCTTTACTGGATTTCTATTCTACACACAAGATGGTTTTACAGGGCAAGATAGCTAGACAGAGAACAATCCTTAAAAATTTAGAGTGGATGGGATGATTTTGAAGGGATGAAAGGCAGCTAAGAATCTTTCACCATGTTCAAAAGAAAGAAATGAGATGACTACAAACAAAGAGCAATGAAGAATTCTTTATTATAGTAATCAAGAATGTTTAAATTAGCAAAGCAAGAGCATTTGAGAATTCGTGCTTATAACCAATTTAGATGAAAACATTAAGAACAATCACATCTGAAATCAGAGTACAATTAAGTAAATTCTGATTCAATCCTTTATGTAAATTATTCGGAGATGGACATAATGATATTATAAACTGATATAAAACTTAAGACAAAGGGTAGAAAGACTTATTGAACTGCAGTCCAACACATGAATCCTGCAAAAAGTCCTGAGCTTCAAATCGTCATCCAGTAAGCCACGAATAAATTTCTCCAAAATGTTTTTATTCTGAAAATCTCAATGTTACAGCAAAGTAATAGAATCCACCCTCAATACTCTCTTTGAGGGTTTATTTATACAAGAAATACTTGAAAAAATCTCACTCTAACCTAGCCAATAATCTAGGGTGACTAAGGAGTAATTTACAAATAAACAGGAGACAAATGGTCTCGTGGGTAGAATAATAGGTAACTACTGATGTGCTGGAGGTAAGTGCTGAAATAGGGCTCGGTGCTGTCCCTTGGATTAATTTCTTTACTTGTTTGATACTCTTTGTCTTTACGGATACTCTTTAACCTGTTCAACTGATACTCTTTCATCTGTGTTCATTTTTATCTTTTACATAATAGTAAAAAGATAAGATTCTCATACTGAAGATAATTTTCATAGAATTTCCAATAGGTCATTCCACCATTGATCTTCTGGTATCATAGTCCTTTTAAGTTTCCTCAATGTCTCATCAGCCTCTGTGAGTTTGTAAAAAGTGGGCTCATTAGGAAACAAATACTTTATTTCATGCTCAAGATGAAATAAGTTCTTCAACCTGTCATAAATATTTTTCCCTGTTGGCAACGTTGTTTCTGTCAAACTGCTAGAACTAGCAGTTGTATTTTGAGCATGAATATCTATTTTCTTGACATAAGTTTCCAATTCCATTATTTGGTCCTGTGAGAGCATTGGACTAGGTAACCCACTGTCTAACAAAACTTGAAATTTTTCTCTGAAAGCATTAATATCATCCAAAATATCTGCACACTTTCTTTCTAAATTCTGCATAAAAGTTCTTTTGATGAAAACTCTTTTTATCATCAAAATAGTGCCGGTCCTGTCTTCAATTCCTAGTCTTGCAAGCTGTTGTTTTGTTCGGGTGTTCAAAAATTGAATAAGTTGATTGGCCTGCTCAGGTCTACCTCTTAGTTCATCTCTTGTTCTGTTTATTTCTTCCTGAGCTACTTTAATCAGGTCATTTTGTTCAAAAATTGCTTGAATAGAAGGCCAAATACTCTTTATTAACTCAATTATATTACCCCAAAGAATTTCATTTATTTCCTTCATAGGCTTTTCTAGTGAAAGATCTTTTTCCAAAGCCTTAACTAATCTGTCCAATCTTTTGATTTCTCTGGTATTATCAGCAACTGTCTTCTTAGATGTATCATACTTCTGCTCCAAATCTTTTAATTGTAACTTTGTGGTTTGAAGTTCTGTGACTCTTAATTGTAGACTTTCCATTTGTTTTATTAACTCATCAGAACTCAAACCAGAAGTGTTTACCTGTTCTGGCTCTGTTTGTTGCTTTTTTGTTGTAGTACCTGTGGTTGTAGCCTGTTTGATGGTTTCCTTTTCCTGCAAATCTTGTTCCAATTCCTTCTCTGTTTCACTTAGTCGCTCAGTTACTTTTAAGAGCAACTCCATTACCTCTTCTTGTGAACTCTCCTTCAAAACTTCTTGGGTCTGAGGGTGCCTTGAGGCTGGCAATTTTAGCTACTTTCTCAGTGCAGCTATGTCATCATCTTTCTTTTTTATTAATGCCTCAATACTTTTAATGTCTTTGGGGTTGTGACCCAAGCCGATGATTATGTCTTCTAGAGACTTTATTCTATTATCTTTGGCCTGAGAAGAGGCCTTTTCAATTTGCAATTGGGCACTTGTGTTATTTAAAGAATCTTGCAGCGTTAGGGCTGCCATGGCCTTATTAGTCAGAGTGGAATACACCATTTCCCCAGTTTTTTTGTGCAGCTCTATCTGGTCTAAAGGATGAATATCCTTAGCCAGGACCTCAAAATTTGTTCTAATATAATCAGCTGCTGACATGGGTTTTGGCACCTTTGACTTGAAGTGGCTCATCATCATTTTGCCTTGTGAGATGTCAAATGCTGACATTAACCTTTCCTGATTATGGGGAGCCATTTTCATATATTGATCATATACCTTCATTCTTAATGGATCATTCTTTGCCTTTATATTGATGAAAGTTCTTTTTATATCCCCTGTATCTGTTTTTGGAGGCCTAAAGGAGGACACTTCAGTACTCAACTACTTGTGTAAAGCTTTTCCTTTCTGCTCTGTATGGGTCACACTAACAGAACCAGTTAGCTGACTGTCTTCTCTTCCATCATCAAACACCTCATCTATGATTTCCACATCTGGAAGTGGATCTGGTTTATGTTTTTTGGCTTGATGTATTCCTGAGGGCTCTTTAGGAGGAGTAGTGTCTGGAACCTGCCTTTTCTTTCCTATTTCCATGTTGGATGGAGTTTGTAATTCTGAAACTTCAGGATGCTTTACCTGAGTGGGAGAAACTTGGGTTTGTTCAGGTGCTTTGGAAGTTTGTGGTTTCTCTGCCATGACTAAAGTTTCAATGACCTGGATTTCAGGTTCCTTTCCTTTGCCTTTTGATTCTGCTGCAACTGATGAACTGCTTTCCTATAATGTTTGCTGCTGAAGAAGTGCCAATGTGGGGTACCTGCACTTGACCACAAGATTCTAGGTCATACTTCTTCTCGAGATCTTTCATAATTTTGTTCATTTTGTCAGCTTCACTTTCTTCCTCAACAAGTGTTCCTTCAACCCATTCATCTTGGTTGGCATATTGTTCTAGTTCAGGAATCTTGTGGTGTATGTAAGGGGATGATTTATTCTTTATTCTCTTTTCACAAATAAAACCAAATGGGTCATAAGGAACCCAACGAAAAGTTCTTTGGAACTTGCTTTGTAATATATTTTCTGCCTCTCTCTCGGCCTCCCTAGAGTTGCAGATGAAAGGACCTAATTGAATTTTGATCCTTAATTGAGCTTTCTTCTTCACACTACAAAAATGGATCACATCTGAATTATTCATTTGCCTGAAATATTCCAAGGCAAAAATCCTCATGGGCACATATCTTGGCAACTTGAATGGATGTAATTCACATCCATAAATTCTGATGACTGAATGGTTTTGATATAAATACCAATCTCCAACTTTATAAGTCCTTGAAAGTTGCAAGGTCTTCTTGATTTCATTACTGAGCCTTGGAGGAGGGATTCCTGTTAACAAGGTAGTTGCAGGATATACAAAAAGATCGATGAACTCAGTATAGGAATATGGAGAATTATAGGAAGAATGAATTATGGGAGACCAAAATATAACTAACCTAGGGTTTCCCTTGGCATCAAGCTTTTTAACAGGGAAAGGGAACTTTTCTGATTGATAGAAGATAATGAGATGATAAATAACTGAGGAATATTTGAAAACTTTCTCATCATCTAGCCTCATGAACTGATCATGGATCTTATTGGCTATGAAGGAGGCAAAGTCATATTTGACTTCAGGAGGTTGCCCAGGAGTAAAAATAGACAGCAAAGCCAGGGTTATCTCATCAACATATTCACTGGTATTGAAACCCAAGACAAAATATATCATATTTAGGATGAGCCTTCCCAACTTAGTGAAATAATAAAAACCATAGGGAGGAAGTCCCTTAGGTTGATGTTCAGGCAGCATGAAATTCTGGCAAATGGCCTTCAATTTTTCTGGGGTCAATTGATTAGACTTTTCAATCAGTGCTTCTATAGACAAAGGTGCTAGTTCTTGACCTGGTTCAAAATGTAGCATTGCATTGATAGACTGGGGAGTAATGTGGAAAAGAACACTCTGGTCAGGGGATATTACAGCTCTCTGAGTGGGATCATAGTTAGAATGGCAATAGTGGATGATTTCTGGGAAATAAATGACTGAAGGGATGAGATACCTTGGGAGATTGGATTCCCACAACCCAATGAGATCTTGCCCCTTCGAGTATTCGTCTCTGCAGTGACAATAACTCAGAAGGGGACTTTCATCAAAATGCAAGTCTTTAATCTGGAAATCTTTATCTACTAAAGGTAAATATTCTAACTCTCGGTGAGGGGCATTCAGTGGAGTTACATTCAAAGCTGCCGGGGCCTCCATTTTGGTTCTTGTGGATTCAAAACGGAGGTTTCTGGTTTTTCTTCACAGGCCGGGCGTGATTTTGATCTTACTAAGGGAAATTGGCACAATTGCAAGTTCAGGGGAACAATTTACGGTCGTAAAACTCAGGGAATGATCCTAGGAATATGATTTAAACACTGATTCAACGAAAAACAAAGAAAACAGAGTTTTATTTGCAGTTCGGGGCGGAATATGATAAATACCTGTTCTTGGAGGAAAGCTGGTTTTTAACAGGTACCAGGTGGTAGTAGAAGGATACTTGAACACAGGCCTGGCGAAAATCTGGAGCGAAATCGATTTGAACAGTGGATTTCAGTGGAAATTTGAAATTCGTAGCGGAAAGCACAGTAGCGTTCAAACGATGAAAATGACATAAAAACACGCAATTTTGTTTTATTCCCAAAGTCAAAAGAGGGGTTTTAGTTTTTCGAGGAGTGACGTCACTTTGGTACGGGCTGACGTGGGGTAGGAGGGCCGGGCGGTAAGCGGTTAGTCCCCGCACCGCTTATGGACAAAGGTGGTATTAGATGAGCGGGCAGCGATTCCATTCGATTATCGACACGTGGACGGGTGACTAGTCAAATACCACCAATCCCCCGCGCGTTAAAGCTCTGACAAAGGATGGGTAGCGGAATTGATACGGGGCGTAGATCTGCGGAAAGGCGATCGAACGGTTGAAATGACGGGGAGATGGTGGGGTGGTTATCACGCGGGCCCGGCATAATCAACGTTTAATTAATCATCCCGGGTGGCATATGATTGGTGGATGGAAGGTTATTAATTAGTTCTGATAACTAATTAACCCCATATTTATAATGAACAAAGGGGTTGCGGCGGGGTTTCGTTGGATGGTTGAAATGTCGGGTGGAATGCCAGGTGGATGGGCCACGGTGGCATAGGATCTTTTCCAAAGTTTTGGTTTAGAAAATAAAACTTCGGGTTTTGTTTATATTTTTGTATTAAACATATAAATCATATGTTTAAAGTTTTTCGTATATATGTTTTTTTATTTTATTATATGATAAAATAACCAATATAGTTAACTTATCATAAGGGCGGGACTATTGTATAACGATATATTTAACCAAAGGGCTTGTATAGTGGGTTTTTAATGAATATTTGGGAAGTAAATACTTTGGTTAAAACATAATAGAGGGTTTTTGGGATATTAATTTAAAAGGAATTATATACTTAGGATAGGGCATTTTCACTAGGGATTTAGTAAATAGAGTTAAATGTAAATATGACAAAGGGACAAGGGAACTCAAAAACTTTGCACATCTAAGAAAGTGACAATTTCTGAAGTAAATTGCAATATCTCATTTTCCACACTTAAACTTAGAATATTAAGTTATTTTGAGGGATTTTTATGGAATTTTGCATAATTTTCCTAAGCAAAATGAGATTTTACTTAGGACAAGGTTAAAGGTGAATGATTTTAATGATGAATTATCTCAAGTACTTAGGTATTTTTGATCATTAGGCCGAGGGTCCGGTCCCTCCAAAAGTCAAGGAAATGCCTTGAGCCCTTTTGATCTCCAAGTACCCTAGTACTTTGGGGGAAATTAGTAAAACTTTAAGGGGAAAGTGATGAGGGAAGTTAATGATTTTGACTTTGCTTGTTGTGATTTTCCAGTGTATTTCCTGCTTCAGTATTTGTGATGAAAGTAAAGGATCAAAAACATGTAGCAGCATCATTCATCAGATAAAACTTTGCAACCATCTACCTACCCTATCTACTTGACACTACCATTTTCTCTTCTTTATTAGGGTGCATTTAGACTTGCAAACCCTCATCAATCTTTTTCTTTTTTACAAGGCAAATCTATCTAATTCTACCCTTATTACATCCAAGGGCTCAGATTAAGCTGTTGAGCACCCTTTATTCACTCTACCTATCTACTTATCTGCCAAGATTAAACTGTTTGGTCAGATATTTATTCTCTATTCTAGAACATGAAATTGAAAAATGAACTAGCCAAGCTTAAGCAGTTTGACTATTCATGAATTGTGGCATAAAATACAAGTTGCACACAATTTGTTTATTACATCAGAGTAAAAAGTAGTGGCATTTGGATTTGCACACTTTCTTTGGCCTATTTTTTGTTTGGGGTTCATTTCTTTTACTTTTTGGCCATTTTTATTCTTTTTACCCTTTGATTTTTCTTTTTAGGGTATACCCTCTTTACATTTTTTTTAAATTTTTTGATTTTTTGGTTTTTCAAGAATATGGAACACCTTTGCTCAAGAAAAAGGTTTGAACATATTCCATAGTTCAATCAAGACAATCATGAAAAATGTTCCATTATAGAGAGTCAAATGCATTATATAGGACTCTTCACAAGGAAATGACTGTGTTTTTGTGGTCGTCGACAGATTCTCGAAGATGGCCATTATGGTGGCCTGCAAGAAGAATATCACAGCAGAAGCCACTACTAAACTCTTCTTTGAACGAGTGTGGGTGCACTTTGGGATCCCACAGTCTATCATATCAGATTGGGATAGTAGGTTCCTCAGCACATTTTGGTCCAGCCTCTAGTCAATGTTGGATACCAAGCTCACCAAGTCCACATCTTTCCATCCTCAAACAGATGGCCAGACAGAGGTCGTCAATAGAATGATTGTACACATTCTACGCATGTACAATTCAAATCATCCACGAACATGGACGAGAGCCTCCCCTATGTACAACATAGTTATAATCGAGCTCTCCATAGTTCAATCAGCCATAGCCCCTTTCAGGTGGGCTTGGGATTGCAGCCACTATGTCCCATTGATGTAGCCATGCCATTTGCAGCTGCTCAGGCCAATTAAGCTCATGTCCAGTCTAAAGTTGACAAAGAAAGTAGCTTCATCGAGCGCATTCAACACATCCTCAAATAAGTTCATGATATATTGGACAGAGCCAATGCCAAGTACAAGCAACGCTCTGATCAACACTGGGTGCCACACAACTTCCAGGTGGGCGACAAAGTATCGCTACATTTGCAGAAGGAGCGCCTCACTGGACCCCACAGTAAGCTTCGCCCGCTCCGATAAGGGCCATACACCATCACCAAGGTTGTAGGGAACAATGCCTTCGAGCTCAGTATTCCACCATTCCTTGGTTTGCACCCAATATTCAATGTGGATTACCTTTTTCCTTACTTCCCACCTCTACTGGACACCTCGGACATTGCAGAACAACTCACACCAACAGAGTTAAACCCAGACTGCATGGAACAGGCCACCACAGATTGTATCATGGAAATGAAAATCAAGAACACTCACCAAAAGAAGATCCAACTATATCGGGTTGTCAAAGTTGGCCAAATCCTGCACTAAGGAAACTGGTTCACCAGGGACCAAGTTCAGCAGAAATTTCCTCATCTCATGGAGGAACTTAACACAATGGGGACCCTTGATTCCTAAGGGGGGAGGAATGATCCAGGTGGATATTTATGGTCACACTCCTATTCCACTTGGGGCTCCACCATTGTCTCTTTCATTTTTTCAGTTTCGGCATAGTTTACTATTTTTAGCAGTTTTTCGGGTCTTGAACTTTTGGAGCCGTTTTGAGGCCCTAAACGATGTTTTTTGGGAAAAAAGAGAGAAACATGTGTCCACGAACTGATGTTTCTCATTCAAAATTTGTATTCCTCAGATATATCTTTCTAACGAGGTATGGTACGCGTCAAACAGAGATCGTATGCCAAAGTTACGCCCCTGGGAAGTTGAAACACCAATTTACCCAAACGGGACCCATAGTTTTGGCGCTTCATCTTCTAGGGTTAGGTTTTTGGCTGTTTAGGATTTCCCATTGTTTCTAAATAATAAATAGGCCCTTGAGCCTTATTTTAACTCAGTTCAGAGGCCTGTAGCCCCCACATCTCTTCTCAAAGATAGCTACCAGCGCCCTAGCTAGTTTTATTTCCATTCTGTCTGTAAGCAAATTTCAGTTCTTTGATATTAATGAAATGAAGTGTTATTTCCACTGCGTCTCTGTATTTATGGTTATATGTTTATTCTGTTGCATTCTTGCATAAATCCGGATCACACTACTTCCTGCATTGGTCAAAATTTGATGAGCGTTTCTACTCAAAGCATCAACAACATTATTTTATTTCCCTTTAATGTGATTGATTTCCATATCAAACTCACTAAGGAAAGATAACCATATAGCTTGTCTAGCATTTAAATCTGGTTGAGTAAAGAATTATTTCAGAATTATGTGATCTGTCATTAGTATGAACTTATTTCCCAACAAATAATGTCTCCACATCTTCAGTGTATGTATCACGATAGCTAGTTCTAAGTCATATACAATATAATTATGTTCATGCTTCTTCAATTTTCTTGACTCATATGTTATTACTGAATTATATTGCAACAACATTCATCCTAACCCTTCCACACATGCATCTGTACACACTACAAAACCTTGTTTTGATCAACAATTTTCATTATCGGTGCAGTAGTTAATTTTAGTTTTAATTGTTCAAAACTACTATAACACTTTGTTTTCCATTCAAACTTCACTCCTTTTTTTCTTTAAAGAATTAATAGGATAGGCTAAGGCTTAAAATCCTTCCACAAATCTATGGTAGTATCCAACAATGCCCATAAAGGGTTGTATGGCTGGTACATCTGTGGGTACAAACCAATTCATTATTTCTTTTATTTTCTCTGGGTCTACAGTTAAGCCATCCTTTGAAATCACATGACCCAAACACTCAATTTTATCCTTGTAAAATTCACATTTGTTGAGTTTTTCATATAATTGATGTTGTCTGAGTGTTTGTAGGAATATTCTGAGATGTTCTTTGTATTCTTCTTCATTTTTGGAGTACACTGATATTTCATCAATGAACACTAGTATAAACTTGTCTAGATACTTCTGTAGTACACTATTCATTAAACACTTGAATGTACCAGGTGCATTAGTAAGTCCAAAAGGTAAGATTACAAATTCATAGTATCCATATATAGTCCTGAATGTTGTTTTATTGATGTCCTCATCCTTAATTCTGAGTTGGTGATATCCTGTTCGTAAATCAATCTTTGAGAAGATAGTGGCTCCTCTCACTTGATCAAATAGGTCATATATCCTTGGCAGAATATATCTATTATTAATAGTCAATTTATTTAGCTATCTGTAATCTATGCACATTCTGAATGTGCCATCTTTCTTTTTAACAAACATTATTAGTTCCCCCCAAGGAGACATGCTTGGTCTAATGTACCCTATGTCTAAAAATTCTTGCAATTGCAGTCTCATCTCTCATAGTTCAGGAGCACTCATTCGATAGGGTGCTCTAGAGAGCTCATGGTACTAGTTCAATTGAGAAATCAATTTCTCTTTTAGGGGGTAGACAGGGGATTTCCACTGGAAATACATCCTTCAACACTTTGATTACTAGTAATTTTTCTACAACCTCCATTTCAGTTTGTTGTCCAAATTATTCCACTTGTAGAGCATACACTTAACAACCCTTTCTTGCCGTCATTTTTAGTCTCAATGTAGAAATTTTTCTGATAGATATTGGTTTTGGTTTACCTTTCACTATCACCACTCTTCTCTCACCATCTATACAATGAATGGTTTTATCTAACCAATTTACTATTAATTTCTACTTCTCTAACCAATCCATTCCTACTAACAAGTCATATGATCGTATAGGCAAGATCTTTAAGGAAGGTAAGAAAAAGGTGTAACTGTGAAAATAAAAATTATAAAGAAGCATTGGTGCTAATATGTCTGTAGTTTCTATAAGAGAAACTTGTTCTGTACCTGAAAAGAATCACAAGCACATCTCTACTTTGTTGATAGGTTGCATGACCTTAAAATACATTGGTATCAATGCTAATAAAAATCATTAAGGTTGGGTGTGTTTATTGTAGTGCACAACACATGATAAGCTCTTCTTGGAAAGTAGAAGTGTTGTGGAATAGTTTAAATGCACATATCAGTTTTTCCTCCTCTCGAACATGGTATAAAAGCCTAGTTTATTATGATCTGGGAGATTTGCATGTTTGTATTAAAGTGTATGTACTTTGTTTATAAAAGAGATTTAGAGTTTCTTGTTGTTGTTGACATTGCTAAGCAAGGAGGGGGGCGAGATGCCATTGACTTCAAGCATTCCCTTTCTGAACATCAAGTTGGTGTTAACTTTTGGGGTTACTGCAAAAGTGTTTTTGCTCTTGTTAGTGTTGGGAAAAATACTGAGAGGGGGGGGGGGGGGGGGGTGAATCACTATTTAGAGCTTATATCAATAAATTTAACTTTTTCTTTTGCAGAATTCCATACGCAGCTTTTATGAACCGAACTTGCGTATACACGCGGATATGCTGAAAGAAACTAGCATATACTGATATAAATTTCTAGTTTAGAAAGCTTCTAAGAAACAGTCTTTAAATCAGATTTACCAGTTATGCATCATGATAGATAATTATTAAATATGTGCAATAACAACAGTATAAAACATCACACAAGTGGAACACACGTGAACACCAATATTTAAGGTGGAAACCCAATTCGGGAGAAAACCACCGCTGCTGTCGTCTCTGTATTCAATATTTATTGTATGGAAAACTATTTACAACATTGTACTGATGCAGACTCATATCATTATGCAGGCTTCTACCTGCAGAAGGCTGCAACCTTCACTCGTTTACCAGCTGCTACTGGAAGGGAGCTCCAACCCCCTTTCTTTTCGTTTACCAGCCACTCCTGGAAGGGAGCTTCAACCCCCTGAACATACCACCAAATTCTACTGGAAGGAAGCTTCTACTTCCATACTGAAGGCTTCCACCCTCAGACCCACTGCAGACCACGTTTCATCAATTTTCATAATGGATCAAACAACATCAACACAACCCTTTATCAACAGTCATAAACTTTGCCCAATTCTTCAATTAGAACAATGAAAACACTGTAACTAGAACTTTAGAAACAACCCAAACTTCAGAATAGATATGCAGATACAAAATCAACCCTGAACAGTCATTAATTCAAATAGCGTATGCTACTTTGCTTCACTGAAGCTGAGTACATACACACTTTCTTGCACACCAACCCACGTATACTTTTGTGTATACTATTCTTCAGAATGTGATCAAACTCAGATTCAATTTTTCTGCCATACGCGCTTTTCATGAAGCGAACCCATGTATATACATGATTTTACTGAGACCAACTAGCGTATAGATCTGTAAAATTAAATTTTGCAGAACAGACCAGATCTATAAAACTTACCCGGATTTATTCATTTTCTCCAGCAAAATTGCGCCAGTTCTTCATCATTTCTTCAGTAGATCATACTAGAGATTCATCATCTTCAGATCTAGAGATCTTGAACCATCATTATATCCATGGGTGCATCATAGATTCAGATCTATCAATTAAAAACAGAGTTCATCCATGCAGATATTCCTTAGAGAAATTTTATTCATTAACAACCCTAACAAAATGCACACTTTGCACTATGATCTTCTTCTCCTTATATAGATTTAGGTTTTACAACTACCATGAGTCAAAACCACTCAACTGCTGATGGTAATCCTAGAAGGAATCAAATAGATAATACAACGCTCAATACTGTGGGCTAATACCATGGTAAAACCCCCTGGTATTATAATTTTGGAGCACAAACAGGCATACGCGACTTGGTATGTACTTCTCCGCATGCATACGCGACTTGGCCTTTACAAACCCGCGTATACATTATGTTAGTATGAATCTTTCGTCGTAAGAGATCCCTTTAGCTACACATAAAAAATAGCCCTAACATCGATTATGGCTGCAAAATATCTTTAAGTCTGCTGCATAAATTCAGATCTAAGCACAAAAAGACATTAAGCAGATAAAATATAGTATGGCTCTATGCATCCAATAGACAAGACAAGAACAAAGTGTTTAAAAGAATGATTTGTATTATATTAAAGAATGGGGCACCTGAGAGGAGAACAAGAAAGGTGTTTTTCGGTTCTCCTCAGTGGGATGGGTTCTTGGAAGTCCTCAGTGTTTCAGATCTGGAATTCCTCTCTCTTATTGGTGTAGAAAAACAAACATGGAACTCAATGGGAGTTCATAAAACAAAAATGGAAAATGGTGACCAAGAGTAGATCCAGAGAGATCTAATTCAATGAAGGTGACTAATGAATGGGGAAAACCCTTCTATTTATAACAAAATATTGGGATGTTCTAGAACTTGGTGCATGAATAAAATATTATTAATCAAATTCTAGAATCACCCTTTAGGAATATTTTATTATATTTGTTGAAGGGAAAAGGGTTTTTGACTTGGGTCAATTCCTTTATTTGTAAATAACAAATAAATAAATGATTTATTTATTATTTAAGGGAAATGAGGGGAATATAATTAAATAAATAATGGTTTATTTAATTATTTATATTTGATTTAGTCAAATTTAACTAAGAATATTATTTAAATAAAGATTTAAATAACTTATTCTTAGGAAATAATCAAATAAATAATGATTTATTTAATTGATTTCCTTGTTTTGGGTTAAATATGACCATGCAATATAGACAAATGTGGTGAAAGCAATTTTACTTAGGGTAAAATTGGTCTTACATGGTGTACTTGAGTTTATCTAATGATAATAG
Source organism: Pinus albicaulis (assembly GCA_034641835.2). NCBI lineage: Eukaryota > Viridiplantae > Streptophyta > Pinopsida > Pinales > Pinaceae > Pinus > Pinus albicaulis. Next base: position 178,789 of record JAXQQM020083710.1, on the reverse strand, counting down.
GTTAGATGACCAAAAAAATGGTGTAACACATTGTGACATATTAAGAATAACCAATCTGCTGCACAAGAATTCTGATTCTTCATACAGATAGTTTCTTCATCCTTTGCCAGAGAGTTTCCATCAATGACAATCAATTTAATATTATGGATCACAAGAAACCTATTTCCAACAATCTCCCCCTTTGGACTTGATGGAAACCACAATCATAGGGCATCTGTATTCAACCGTCCTCAGAATTCTCCCCGTTTGACATCAAGGGCAAAGGGCAGATCAACACCCCTTGTACAGAAATTACCATGCTCCCCCTAAGTTCATGCTTGACTATTCAGACATATTTTTCAATGAAGTACATGAATTTTCAACCAAGTATGACCTTTCCTAGCACCAATTACTCATACTTGCATCAATGATCCAACTAAGTGGATTTACATATTTGACTCAACTACCCAACCAAGTGGGTGTACAAATTTGAGCAAGTCCTTACAAGACAAAATATAACAATTTACATCATAGATATCAACATGACCTTTTCATCAAATGACTTTTTATAAACAATACCAATGAATCTCAATCATGAGATCAGACCACAGTAAACACTCAGAATGCCAACAATGCATCCTTTCCCACAGGACAAGTGCTCCCCCTTAGCTTATGCACCCTGAACACTTTCAACATCAACTCATCAGGGCATCTTTGTAAAAAAAATATTAGAGTGAAACAGAAATGTGAGAATTGGAACATCACCAGAGATACCAAAAAACATCAGAACAATTCTGAATATGCTGACCCATAAAATTGTGCCAGCAAAAACCCATACGTGGTTTTATGTATATAAACTCGCGTATATACGCGACTATCCTTTATGAAATTTGTGTATCCAATTTAATCTTCTGAATTAAGCAGATCTAATCTTCTGAGCGGTAGAGACAACTCCCAGCTTTTGTCTGAGATATTCGAATGCTTCCCTGGGAAGAGGTTTAGTAAATATATCAGCAACTTGTTCTTTGGAGGAAACATACTCCAATTTCACCTTTTTTTCAAGCACTTGTTCACGTAAGAAGTGATAATTGATAGGAATGTTCTTGGTCTTGGAATGCATAATAGGATTCTTTGAGATACTGATGGCACTTGTATTATCACACACAATGGATATGGGAGGTGAAAATTTGATTTGAATGTCTTGTAAAGTCTGCATCATCCAAAGAAGTTGTGTGCAACATGATGCGGCAACCACATATTATGCTTCTGCTATAGATAAGGCAATAGAGCTTTGCTTCTTGCTGAACCAAGATACTAATCGGGGCCCCATATAGAATGCACCACCACTAGTGCTCTTCCGATCATCAACATTTCCAGACCAATCTGCATCTGTGTAAGCATGAAGAGTGAGATCAGCATTCTTTGGATACCATAGTCCAAAGTCTTGAGTCCCTTGTAGATATTTGAATATTCCTTTTACAGCCTGAAGGTGAGACTCTTTTGGATTAGATTGGAATCGTCCAACAATCCCAACTGCATGCATAATGTATGGTCTTGTCCCAGTGAGATAAAGTAGACTTCCAATCATGGATCTTTATTCTGGTTGATTCACTGTGGAAGAATCATCATGAGAGCTGAGGTTACACATGGATATCACTGGTGTAATTACAGGTTTGCAATCTTCCATCCCATACTTCTTCATAATTTGCTTAAGATATTTTTCTTGTGATAAGAATATGCCATCTGTTTCTTGTTGCACTTGTAAGCCAAGAAAGAATGTTAGTTCCCCAAGTAAAGACATTTCAAATTCTTGCTACATAACAAAAGCAAATTTCTGACTCATGCACTCTTCATTACTTCAAAAAATGATGTCATCAAGATATACAACCACAATCAATAGTTTATCATTTTCAGTTTTTGTGTATAAGTTGCTATCAGCAGATCCCTTTGAAAAACCTTGTTGATGAAGATATTTGTCAAGATGATAATACCATGCCCTTGGAGCTTGTTTGAGACAGTATAAAGAATTTTGAAGTTTACAAACAAGTTTTTCATCATTTCCCAAAATGAATCCTTCTGGTTGTTCTATATAAAATTCTTCTTCTAGATCACCATTGAGGAAAGTAGATTTAACATCCATTTGATAAACTTTGATTTGTTGAAAGCTTGAAAAAGCAAGAAACATTCTGATGGCTTCAAGTCTAGCTACAGGAGCAAATGTTTCTTCAAATTCTATACCTTCTTGTTGAGCATACCCTTTACAAACAATTCTAGCTTTGTTTCTAATAACATCTCCATTTTCATTTAACTTGTTTTTGAATATCCATTTTGTTCCGATAACATTTTTATCATGAGGTCTTGGAACTAGTTCCCAAGTATGATTCTTTTCAATTTGATCAAGTTCTTCATTCATGGCTTGAATCCAACATTCATCTTTGCTAGCTTGATTGACATTTTGTGGTTCAATAGTGGATAAAAATGCTAGATAGCTAGTAGAACCTACAAGAGTTCTTCTTGTTTGGACACCTGATCCCTTTTCTCCCAAAATTTGAGATTCTGGATGATTCTTTTGAACATACCTGGATGGAGCCTTTTCAGATAGATCTTCTTCTGCTGCTTCATTGGGTTCACCTTCTATATTATCTCTATTAGATGCAGGAAGATATACATCATCATCATCTTCATTTGTTGTTTGTATTTCCCCTTTTGGAGTTGAGAGAGATTCATCAATTACAACATCAACACATTCAACAATCTTCCGAAGTCTTTTATTGTAGCATTTATATGCTTTACTTCTAGAAGAGTAACCAAGAAATATTCCTTCATCTACCCTAGGTTTAAAATTGCCAAGTTTTTCATCATTTTTCTTGATAAAACATTTGCTTCCAAAAACTTTAAAATGCTCTACAGTGGGAAGATTACCATACCAGAGCTCATATGGAGTTTTATCACTGTTTACACAAACATGTGATTTGTTAAGAATATTTACAGCAGTATGTGCTGCTTCTCCCCAAAATGTGTCAGGTGTTCCTAAATCATCAAGCATAGCTCGAGCCATATGTTGAATTGTTCTATTCATTCTTTCTACTACGCCATTTTGTTGTGGGGTACCAGCTATAGAAAATTGTCTTTTTATGCCATGTTGTTCATAAAAATCAAAGAATTCATCTGATATATGTTCACCTCCTTGATCAGATCTAAGACACTTGATTTTTAGATCTAATTCATTTTAAACCAGTGCTTTGAAAATCTGAAATTTTTTGAATGCTTCAACTTTGTGTTTTAGCAACCCAATCCAATACATTCTAGAGAAATCATCAATAAGAAGAATATAGTATTGTTCTCCATGGGGTGACATTTTTCTCATACGTCCACATATATCAGTATGAATGAGTCCAAGAGGCTTACTTGCTGATCCTTCTTTGGCATTAAATTGCACTCTGGTTTGCTTACCAAATTGGCAAGATTTGCATATGGTACTCTCAGGCAGAGTAATATTGGGAAGATCACGAACAACTTTGAGTCTGCTAGATTTGTTGATTTGAGAGAAGCTTAAATGCCCCAATATTCTATTCCATAACCAATTTTCTGAAGATTTACCCAAGTAACATTGTTCTTTACAACTTTTCAATACATACAAATTGCTTGGTGTTCTATTTCCTTTTATAATTGTTTTTCCTGTATCAAGATCACATACCACACATTCTTTTGAGCTAAAAACAACTTCAGTTCCTTGATCAAACATTTGACTTACACTTAACAGGTTATGTTTTAATCCATCCACATACATAACATTGTTAGCTTTCACCTTTTCCTTTAGAAAAATAGAACCTTTTCCCTTAATGATAGCAGGAGTATCATTTCCAAAAGTAACATTCTTTTCTCTTTCTAGAGCATTGTATGCAAGAAGTTTATTTTTGTCACCTGTCATATGTTTTGAGCATCCACTATCAATGTACCATTGATTTTCTTCTCCTTCTGCAAATAAATATATGCCACAGTTCTCAACTTGTAATTCCTTCTTTCTCCATACTTTGGAAGTTGAAGGTATATGCTCTTTTGGCTGAAGTTTTCTCCTGCATTCAGATTCTTCATGACCAAAGTTATTGCAATAAGCACATTCAATTTCATTTTGAAGAGGATAAATTTTTTTATATGTATTCTTCTTTATTCCAGTATCAATTATTTTCTTTCTTGCTTCTCTAGTCATGATGGTTTTGTATGCAACACATTGAACAACTTTATGACCAAAATTATGACATGAGAAACATTGTCCATTGAAGAAGAAATTTATGCGATCATTGAACCTTCTATTTGTGTTTACCTGTTGGTTGGTATTTCTCTGAAAGGTATTCCTGTTAGTGTTCTTTGTATTGAGGTGGTCATGCTTTACCTGTAAATTTTCTTTGTTTCCTTGCTGAGTGGCAGAGTGTTGTAGGCTGGCTGTAGATGCTTTTAGATAGTTTGGTGCTGAAGACTGAGAAGATTCTCTGACATATCCAAGACCTATCTTTATATAAGAGAACTTTGTACCTTGATAATTTCATCTAAGGTTTTAGATCCTTTAGCAAATCTAAGATTCAAATTCTTTACTTTCTCAATTTCTTTTCTTAGACTTACTATTTCACATTCTAATTTCTCATTGTGTTTCTCCTTTTCTTCAAGCTAATTTTTTAGAGTTTCTATGGATATTTTGTTTTCTTCCAAACATATTTTGAGCTGATTGATTTCTTCAAGAAAATCATTGTCTTCTAGAACATCCATAAAAGTATCCTTTTCTTCCCTAGACTCTTTTTCAAATGCCATGAGAAGTCTAAGATCTTGATCAGATTCTTCCTCATTGTCTGATAATCCATCACTATCTTCATGAGTATAATAACTTTTTCTAGTGCTAAACCGATTCTTATTTCTTCTTTCTACTTCCTTTCCTTTTTCATGTGTTTCTTTATGAGGACACTTAGTAGCATAATGACCAACTCTTCCACAAGAAAAACATTTGAAAGGAAACTTACCTCTGAACCTTCGAGTGCCAAGTTGGAGCTTCTTTACAAAATTTACCTCATCTTCTTCTGAAACATACCCTGATCCTTCTGTTTCTTGTACTTCTTTTCCTTTTGTAGAAGCTCTAAAGAAGGCCTCTTTGACTTCAGATGATCCTCCTTTTCTCATTTCACATGCAGTTAGAATGCCATGAAGTTGAACAATAGTAAGATTTTGAAGATCCTGCTTCTCTTCAATAGCAGATACTTTTGACTCAAATTTTGAAGTTAGAGATCTTAAAAAAATTTCAACCAAAGTATTTTCAGTTATGGTTTCACCCAAATTTCTCATACAATTTATAATATCATCTAGGCATAAAAATAAACTGGCAATACTCTCATTAAGTATTCTTAGATTTTCATATTGAATTCTGAGAGTTTGGAGTTTAGCACTTTTTACCTTTGTATCACCTTCATAGCTTAGAATGATTTTGTCCCATATTTCCTTTGCTGTATTCAACTACATGACCTTGACAACTTCTGATTCAGTCAGACTCCCCAATAGTGCATTGACCGCCTTTGCATTTTTTTCATAGTTCTTTCTTGCCATTGCATCTGTTGGAACTGAGGCTGGATATTGATAACCTCCTTCAACAATAGCCCATACATTTTCTCCAAGAGACTGAAGATAGGATCTTGTCCGTGTTTTCCAGAAGATTAAATTGTTTCCATTGAAGAGTGGAGGCCTGATAGATGTTGTCCCATCTTGATTTCTCATCTTGGCTGATCTTCCTTCTACCGGCTAAGCTTCTTCAGAAGGACCTGCTCTGATGCCAATTGTTGGGAAAAATACTGAGAGGGAGGGGTGAATCAGTATTTAGAGCTTATATCAATAAATTTAACTTTTTATTTTGCAGAATTCCATACGCATATTTTATGAACCGAACTCGCGTATACACGTGAATATGCTGAAAGAAACTAGCGTATACTGATATAAATTTATAGTTTAGAAAGCTTCTCAGAAATAGTCTTTAAATCAGATTTACCAGTTATGCATCAGGTTAGATAATAAGTAAATATGTACAATAACAACAGTATAAAACATCACACAAGTGGATCACACATGAACACCAATATTTAAGGTGGAAACTCAATTCGAGAGAAAACCACCGCTGTTGTCGTCTTTGTCTTCAATATTTATTAAATGGAAAATTGTTTACAACATTGTACTGATGCAGACTCATATCAATACGCAGGCTTCTACCTGCAGAAGGTTGCAACCTTCACTCATTTACCAGCTGCTACTGGAAGGGAGCTCCAACCCCCTTTCTTTTTGTTTACCAGCCACTCCTGGAAGGGAGCTTCAACCCCCTGAACATACCACCAGCTTATACTGGCAGGAAGCTTCTACTTCCATACTTAATTCTTCAACCCTCAGACCCATTGCAGACCATGTTTCATCAATTTTCATACTGGATAAAACAGCATCAACACAACCCTTTATCAACAATCATAAACTTTTCCAAATTCTTCAATTAGAACAGTGAAAACACTGTAACCAAAACTTCAGAAACAACCCAGACTTCAGAATAGATATGCAGATACAAACTCAACCAAGAACAGTCATTAATTCAAATAGCATATGCTACTTTTATTCACTGAAGCCGCGTACATATGCACTTTCCTGCACACCAACCCGCGTATACTTCTGTGTATACTATTCTTCAGAATGTGATCAGACTCAGATTCAGATTTTCTGCCATATGTGATTTTCATGAAGTGAACCCACGTATATACGCGCTTTTACTGAGACCAACTAGCGTATAGATCGATAAAAGTAAATTTTGCAGAACAGACCAGATCTATAAAACTTACCCAGATTTATTCATTTTCTCCAGCAAACTTGCGCCAGTTCTTCATCATTTCTTCAGTAGATCATACTAGAGATTCATCATCTTCAGATCTAGAGATCTTGAACCATCATTATATCCATGGGTGCATCATAGATTCAGATCTATCAATTAAAAATAGAGTTCATCCATGCAGATATTCCTTAGAGAAATTTTATTCTTTAACAACCCTAACAAAATGCACACTTTGCACTATGATCTTCTTCTCCTTATATAGATTTAGGTTTTACCAATACCATGAGTCAAAACCACTCAACTGCTGATGGTAATCTTGGAAAGCATCAAATAGATAATACAACGCTCAATACTATGGGCTAATACCATGGTAAAACCCCCTGGTATTATAATTTTGGAGCACAAACAGGCATACCCGACTTGGGACGTACTTCTTCGCGTGCATACGCGACTTGGCCTTTACAAACCTATGTATAAATTGTGACATATTAAGAATAACCAATCTATTTCACAAGACTTTTGATTCTTCATACAGATATTTTCCTCGTCCTTTTCCAGAGAGTTTCCATCAAGGACAATCAATTTAATATTATGGATCACAAGAAACATATTGCCAACAGTTAGGACTATATTTCCATTCATCCTTGATGATGCTTTGTGGGCATGTGGATGGATCAAATGGGGTGGATGATTGAAATAAGAGTGTTTCCTTGGTCTTCTTACCTATGGGGTTGATGCCCTAGTCAATTTTTTTACTAACCCATTGGGTGTGGACAAAGGGGAAGTTAGTTTCTAGATTAGAAGAGGTACCTACCTAGGAGGAGCATTGGGCACTTAGCCCTTGGAGCTTGGGATATAAATTCACTTCTCAACAAAAAAAATGAACCATAATTCACTTCTCAACAACCCCAATACTCTAGGTAATCCAAGAGAAAATATACCAAGCATATGCCACCAAATTTCATCCCTTCAGGCACACTTTTCCAAGCATAAACCATATTTGAATTTATTTTACTTACTGCAGATTTACAACAGTAAATCTGCCATATTATCTTCCAAATGCTTGTGAAAGCACTTCACAATTTTGGCCCTTAATATGTCAAATTAGTATTAAAAATGTAAAAAATGGTGCAACCAAGAAAACAATGAAAGACTGCAAAATAAAATTTGAAACTACACGAGTATTGGACAGCTAGAAACTTCATGTGTGTGTATAAGGATGAAGTACATGTATATACCATAACTTTATTATCACAAACTGATCAAAATCTTTCAAGGCCCAAAGAAGGGTTAGATGTTCAAAAATAGATTCAAGAGAAGCGTCAATTGTAGGCATATGATGCCAAATCAGAGGTAGAAAAGCAGAAAAAACTATAGCAAATTTTGTTACCAAGATAGATATCAATTTGCCTATCTTGATTCCACTTTCCTTTGGATCTTCTGGCTGCTGAAAGTTCTTCCTGATGTATCTTGATTTCCCCAGTTAAAAACTCCATATTTTGGATGGGGTTGGATGGGGTAGGGCAAGCCTTTTGCTGCATATTTCTCCTCTACGTTGCGAGCTGATGGGCAAAGCCAGATTTCAAAATAGGGTTTTTCCTTTGAACCCATCTTTTCCATTGAAGTTGATTCAACTCCTGTGCCTTTATCTTTAGCTCTTAGAATTCTTTTTTTGACTGCTTTGGTGTGTGAGTATCAGTTCATCTGATACTTGTTTGCCTAATCTTTGATCCTTTGAATAATTTTGAAAGTGTCTCCTTGTTTCAAAGGGATTCTCCAGTTTCACTACTGCATGCAGGGGAGGGGATCTCCTTTTTTCCCTTGACTAAATACTTAATGGAAACTATTGTCTCTCTCTTTTTTGAGATCCTTCGCAGGGGAAGGACCTGTTTTCAGGTAACTTTTGGTTTAGACATGATTTGATTTAGAAAAATTCCAAGAATAGGTAATTTTTACCTGTATTATCTACCGCTACAGAATATTTTAGCACACTTTTTCTTGATGCTCTTTGTTTGTCACTAAGGATTACTGAGGATCACTGTTTCATTGATAGCTTTCTGCACAAAAATTAATGATTAAATAAGCTCTTTTAATGATACCATAGTTGTGCATATTTTTTGTTACAACCCTTTGTTCCAAAAATTTGTTAGATCTCACGAAAATCCTCCTACACTTTATTCAACTTTCCACTTTATTTTCTGTGGCAAACAATGCCCTATCTAATGCATAAGGCTTATGGTGGGCCACACCATCTTTAATGACGTGAATTTATGTCATACTTTATGACAATCCTGTTTCTTGTGTCACTTTAGTACAGGTGACATATCTGTCAGAGGTTGACCCCAACCAGGAAAAGCCATTTTGGGATCTTGTGTTTTGATGTGAGCTATTATAGGAAAGGTCCTGTTGTTAAAATTTTAGGTCATTAAAGTAATGGTCAAATTTTGAAATTAGTGTACATGAAGCAATTGTGTGTGGTGTAATTTGAGGGTCTATAAAATGGCAAGTCAATAAGAGGACAAACTTGGCTACATATATGGTGAGAGAGAGATTATAGGAAGTGAAAGGTCATTGGACAAATAAAGATTCATAGGAATTGGAATGTTTAGTGTTAACAACTCTATTATATGTTCACGTGCTTCCAAATCCATTTTCTTTTTCTCTGTCTTTGTAATAAAATTGTCAGTGTCTCATTTCATAGTATTTTTGTCTTATTGAATGATCTAGAATGGCATTCAACAACAAATGATTCATGGAAGAGATGAATCCATTTCCGGCCAAGAGCAATAGTTTTTCACCCAGCCTAGTGAGCGACATCAACAAGAAGAAATACTTTGCTAGTAGAGATCACAAGTACAATGGCTCAAGAAGGAGAACACAACTCAAAATTCTTCCACAACTCGATGATTCGACATTGGAATTGTAATAGAATTACTCATCTCAAGAAGAATCAAGGTAATAAGCTAAATTCTCGTCAACATATTGAGCACAAACCAACAAAATTTTTCTGGTCTCTCCTCTCAAAACTCAAATAGGACGGTTTCACTACCATTCACATGATCACTAAACACATCCCCTAATTAGTCTTGAAAGAACACACTGCTAGTCCCATGAGGCCCATCACTTTAATAGATTTCAAATTGACTTTCATGGATATGCCTGCCAGAAAATATCCAAGTCCTGATGTTTTCACCACAAATTTCTTCCACCACATTTGGTTCACCATTAAAAATGAGGTCTAGGAATTGAAAGAAAAGTTACACTAAATCTGAGGTGCCTTTCCAACCATAAATGCTACCTTCATCACTCTAATTCCAAAAGAGGACAAAGCACTCAATCCCTCCAAATTCCAAGCTATAAGTCACTGCTATGTTATTTACAAAATGAGATGAGAGGGGTGCACTAGCCGTAATACAATGATTGCATCCTGTAGATCTAGTCACCTCTTAAGGTTTCCATCTCACACGGCTACTAGATCTAACACCGGTAGGTTTTTACAATCAAGGGCTCTATACCTTGGCTCATTGAGGTTTTTAACTTTTCAACTTCCACTAGATCTACTCCCTTCAACCACCAAAAAATTGTGATGTGCATATTTTTTCATTAGTCTGGCTGATTACAATCAAACTGCAAGATGCAGAATTTTGGCTCGATTTCCACATTGGGTTCATAATAGTGATTTTGTGCAGTATTGTAGGTGTTATTCCCTCAATAGGTTTTCCTTCCATACATATCAAAGCCCTATCTTGCAAGGCAATTTTTTCCTTTCCTAGGTACTAGATTGAAGTCTGTCATCAGAGACCAAATTTTTATGCCATTTCTGAATTGGTATCATAATAGTGATTTTTAAAAGTATTGAGGAAGTTATGACTATTTTATGTTATGATTTTGTTCAAACTCACTTGGAGTCACAATCCTCGTGGAAAAGGGAGATCCATTGGATGTAAAATTCGCTTATTTTTTACAAACTCTAGATCTATTTGTGCTGCTTCATGGCATAGTGACAGTCACAGAATTAGATTTTTTGTGCAAGATCTAGCATAACAACAAGATGCATTTGCACAACCACCACATTTGGGAAACCATGATGGTCATGTTCAAGACCATGTAGCATGTTCTCCAACCATCATTGGTCTCTAATCAAGAGATCTTAATCTTATGAATTTTTTTGTAATGTCAATGATCTTTATTTTGCTCCAACATCTTCTATCTCACCTAATATTCTTCTTGCTAACCCCTGCATTCTTAGTAGCATCATAACACTTTGAGTGTTATTATTCATTAAGTTCTATACCTCTTGAATTTTGTGTTAGGTAGCTACATAACAACTTTGATTTTTCTTCCAAGTCTGGGTATTTGTCTATGATTTCTAGCACATATGCAAGCCTTGAAAGCATGAGAATGTGCAAGAATAAACTCTTGGGATAAATACCCATTTATTTATAAGGTCTTATCTTACTTTGATGTCATAATGTCAGCAAGGACATTTATAGATAGCTTGACACAAAGACAGTGTCAGCAAGGACATTTGTAGATAGCTTGACACAAAGACAGTGTCAAAAAGGACATTTGTTAGCGTGCATATTGGTGTGCATTTGTGGCTTCTTCAGCAGAAGCATACACCACAGTGATGATTTGGTTTTGTGCTTGTGCTGAGGTGAGACAAGGCATTTTATGAACAATGCTGGTCAATGTTCCTGGAACAAAGTTTAGATTTTTATCATCCTTGCTGGCATGTGAAGGTTTGTTATACCTTGTATATTCTCATGCTGTATATGAATTGGTTAAGTTAGTGAAACTGGCACCTCCCCATTGACATCTTTTCATCACCAAATTTCCAAATGCTATAAAACGGTTGAGCAAGGTTGCAGTGAGTGAACTCCAGTGTTTTTGCTAAGACAAACACCATGCTTCTTTCAAGTAAAATGTCTAGTGCTGCAATTCTCAGGGTACTTAAGGACTTGAGCCCTCTTGATTCCTCACTTAACAAGGAAAAGGATTATTAGATACTACCTTATAGAGATCATGATGAAAGTGTCATTATAATCAAGAGTCTAAATTTAGCTATTTAACTTCTATGGCAACAACTGGGTCTCTGCATTAGTAAGATAGAAAAACTGGTCATCTTCATTGTCTATTGTACCTATGTCTTCTAGTGCTAATGGATTTTTACTCCCTCTGCCACCATATATTGACATATTTTTTTGTAATATGTGAAAAGTTGCAACCTCATCAACTGACACTTACCCGGCTAGAATACACCGGTGATGAGATAAAATAATTTACAAGTTCATCTCATTCCTCAATGCTCAAGATCCCAGCCCATTGATTACACATAATCCAAGGGAATATCCTTCACTTGACAAGTCAAACAGCCAGTAAACCCAAGGCAACAATCTCAAGGTGAGGCCACACGTGCTACATTATTAGATTGACTTGGTAAACTGATATCCTATTGCCTGTTCAGATTGCTAGGTGTTTTTTTTTATTGTACAGACTTTAAACACATGCCCAACCCATTTCCTTATAAGCACTACTAAGCATAGGATGATAATATGGGCATTTTCCTGGATTGGATTCCAGCTAGCTATTGCCTCTGATTTTAGGCATATGGAAAGTTAAGTACATTCTAGGGGAGTTTGACTTCTTGTTTCTTTGTGTCAAGCTATCTACAAATGTCCTTGCTGACATGGTGACATCAACGTAAGAGAAGTCCTTATAATGAAATGAGTATTTATCCCAGGAGTTTATTCTTTCGCATTCTCATGCTTTCAAGGCTTGCATATGTACCAGAAATCATAGACAAGTACCCAAACTTGGAAGAAAACTCAAAGTTGTTATGTAGCTACATAACCCAATTCCAATTCAAGAGGTACAAAACTTAATGAATAATAACACTGAAAGTGTTATGCTGCTACTGAGCTCCATTATGTAGAAACAGAGATTTCAACAAGTTAAAACTCAATTCATGGACCATTGAAGGGATATATTCAGCATTCAGTATTACAATGAGAATATATGAATTACACCAATCTTATCTATGCATTCATAAGTAACATCTGACAAACACCTTTGGCATATAGCTTTTAGTTTTTACTGGAGATGCATGAACCATTATTTAAACAAAATGCAATATTTTGGGAAGTCCATTCAAATGTTGAACATTACTATGGAAGCCAAGTTCAACATTGATATAGCATGCATTAAATTTGTTTGCATTGAATTGTTGTTGTTTGCAATATGCTTGTGGTTTTGCTAGAAGTAAATCCACCACGCACTATATTTCCTTTACCCTACAATATTCACCATGATTTCCCATATATCGCCAGGGGAGCGTTGGGCCGATCTGGAACTGTAGTTCAACAGAATTTTAGATTGGGAAGAATCCTTGAGGAGTCCACCTCTTGGATCATCACCTTGCTATGGGAGACCAAATCAGAAGTATCAAGATGGAAAATCTTCAGTTGGTGCAGAAGTGACAACGCAGTGGTTATAGAGTTCCAGAGTATGAGAAACATAGAGAAGAGTTGGAAGCAATGTAGGAAGGCATAGTGCAGAGTTAGCAACAACGCAACAACGCAACAACTTCAGAGGGACAATGCAGATACTAGTAGCAATCATATATTCAGTACGAAATGCATCCTATTGAACACTTAGTTCAGATTTTTCATGTTTTTTCTGTTGCATTGCAGTAGCAGTTGGCAGTAGCATGCATGGTTAGCAACAACATGGATGCAACAATGCAGTGTTGGTGGGCAGCAGTGTCAGACATCAGCAACACAAATGGGATGTTGTGGAATCAAAGCAGTACTTCAACTAGATGTATTGCTAGAGCACATTCCTCGCTAAGAGAGAGTGTTGATTTCTGCTAGCATCAGAGGTGCTCTAAGTCTCAAAATTTGCAGGGAGGCTTAGGCACATGTATTCCAAAGAACCCAGAAAGGATTTTGGAAAATTCCACTCAAATTATGTTTTATGGAAATAATTAATTATTTTTAATGGGACCCTAAGTCTAAACTTAGGAAATTAAAATAATTAATAAATATTAATTAAAATAGAGTGTGAATCTTATAGAAACGTCAGAGATCAAGTCAAGTTAATATTAGTCATTGATTAGCGATTTAATCTCGATTGTTGAATACTCAATGAGAATATTATAAGGACTTGATGGATCATTTGGAAAATATATCGAGAATATTTTTGCAGAGAGGGGTAGAGATAATTTTTGGTTGGAAGAGTTTCCTGATCCAGAGAGTGCAAAGCAGAGGAGGTAGTAAAAGCCACATAGAGTAGCGCAGAGCCAGCCGCGCAGAGGCTATGCAGGGACTGCGTAGAGCTTCAGAGGGAGTTCGATTTTTTGTTGAGGAAATAGTCGGGGTTTAGTGCCAGTAACCAAGGGGATTTTCTGGAGGCCAGAAAGGCCTCATTTCCAGTCAGCAAAGAGATCTAGTGCAGAGAGAGAGGGAAACTTCATTTGTGATGCAGAGACTGCACAGAGTGTTAGGTCCCTATATTACTAGTATAGTCCCTTATTGTTGTTATTGTAACCCCTTTATTGTTATTATTGTACCCCTGTAACCCCCATATTGTTATTATTGTGCCCTTAAATTATTATTGTTAGGTCGGCTAGGATTACATTGTGGCCCCATGGACTCCTATATATAGAAAGGAGGTTTTGTAATTTGTATCATCCAAGAATTTTTCATTCATGTAATGTATTGGAGTTTTCCCCCTCGAAGTGGCTTATTTCTAAGGTGTTGATATCTCTTTTCTTCTATTTTTGGAGTCTGTTTCACAACATTTGGTATCAGAGGTTTGGATTCTAGGGTTTCGCTGCTCCAAACAGGTCATCGTGGAATTTTCGCTATAACTTTTTTTCTATGAAGGTTAAGAAGCTGAAATTGTTAGAGTTTGAATCCTAAATCCTGAGGAAGATCAACACAAAATTTCGGAGCTTGGTTCGCAATATTTTTGTAGATATGATCCGGTGGAAGTTAGGGCTTTTTGAAGACTCTTGAATTTCAGTTTAAAAGGTCATCATGGCATTTTCACTATAATTATTTTTCTACAAAGGTTTAGAAGCTGATATTTTTAGAGTACGAAGCTGAAATCCTGAGGAACATCGTCGCAAAATTTTAGATCTTGTTTCACAATATGTTTGGAGACATGATTTGTGGACGTTAGGTCTTTTTGAGGCTCCCTAATTTCATCTCAAATAGGTGATCGTGGGAAAATCTTCATAACTCTCTCTTTGAGCATCGGATTGGAATTATGTAAAAAGTGACTGGAAAGTACACGGACTGTAGTTTCCTGTCTATAAATTTTAGAGCCAAAGGAGCAAACAGTTACACGTGGCAAATCGTAAAAGTTTGCTCTATTGAATTAGTCCATAATTAGGTCATTGTGGGAGATTCGACATAACTTTTGCCTTGAAGAATTCAAATCAAGTCAGACCTGTTGCATTTGAAAGAAGCTTCAGAGGACTACTACGGCGCCGAATTTCAGGTATTGAGGGTCTGTAAGTATATAGATAAGTCAATTTCAATATCGAGCTCCTCCAAAGCAAGTAAAAGGTGTGTATTGTTTTTTTCTGAATTGCATAAGTCTTGTTTGAAGAATCAAGTTGAATTGATTCCAAGGGCATATTATAGAATAGATATCAGTATTGGATTCTCAAATGGCCCCTAAAAAGAATTCAACACCCATTAATCCTTTAGAAGGCTCTACTATGACTCATGAAGACGAAGAATGTCAACATGACATATAAAATTACAAGAGCAAGTGCAACAAATTTCGCTCTCGCAAAGAGCAACAAAAAATGACATGGAATTTTTGAAGAAAGGCGTGGAAACTAAGATGGATGGTTTGAAGAAAGGCGTGGAATCTAAGATGGATGGTTTGAAGAATGGCATGGAAGCTAAGATGGATGGAATGGAAGCTGGCATGGAATCTAAGATGGATGACATGGAAGCTAAGATGGAAAACATGAAGAATGATCTAAAAACAGACATGGAAGGTTTGACAAAGTTGATACAAGAAATGTTTCCTAATGGTGAAAAGATAGTAGAGGAAACTCATGATGAGAACAAAATAAATGTTAATCGTGATTTCGTAAACTCTAATGTTGGATGGAAGAACCACCATATTCCAAAGATGGATATGAGGAAGTTTGATGGCAAGGATCCCGTAACATGGATACTACATATGGAGCAATATTTTTATCTCAATAATGTGCAAAACACACAAAAGGTACGCATTGCAACTTTACATTTAGAACAAAATACATTTGTATGGTATCGATGGCTTTGCTCCCGTAAAAAAATTGTCACTTGGTCAATTTTTACGGAGGAAATGATAGAACATTATGAGGATACAAAGAGCAACACCTTCTTTAGCCAATTGATAAATCTCAAACAAAAGGGTTTAGTGGGGCAGCACATTGAGGACTTCCAAAAATTGAATATAAGGGTAACTGATATTCTAGAGGAACACAGGGTTGATCTCTTCATAGGTACTTTAAAGGATAACATCCAACATGAAGTTCGCATTTTGGAACCCGATTCATTGGAGAAGGCATTCAGGTTGGCAAGAAAAATTGAATGTAAAATTATGGCGACAAGGAAGCCTACCACTCACTTCTATAAAGATGGAAGTGTTGCTACTCCAAGATTTCCACAACCCACAAGGTTGACACCACAAAAATTGGAAGAAAAAAGAGCAAAAGGGCTTTGCTACAGTTGTGATAGCAAATACACTAAAGGTCATAAGTGTGCTGAGAAGAAATTATTTTACATAGATTGTAAAGAGGAAGAAGAAAATGAACAAGAAGAGGATATACACCAGGAACCAGCCCCAGAAGAGGAAGAAATGAATCCAACCATATCGTGTAATGCACTGGCAGGAATTACCACTCCTCAAACTCTCAAGATAAAATGACAAATCAAGAAAAAAAAGGTAATAGTGTTGATTGATTTAGGTAGAACCCATAATTTTATTCATTGTAAGGTAGCCAAGGAATTAAATTGTTTCCTATACCCAGCACCAGAATGTCAAGTGATGGTTGCAAATGGAGGAACTATAAATTGCTCTGGAAAATGCCATAATATCAAGCTAACCATGGGGGAATATGTATTGACTAGTCCAATGCTTGCCATTCCTATGGGAGGTGTCGATGTTGTACTAGGAGTACAATGGTTACAATCTTTGGGGACGGTAGCTTTTAATTTTCAAGAACTTTTCTTGAAATTTTTTTCAGAAGGAAAGGAAGTCGAATTACGGGGTATTGAAGGGAAGCCAGGAAGGACAATAAGCTCTAATGTCATGACAAAGCTTCTAAAGAAAGAACAACGAGGCGTAATTTCACAATTATGCTCTCTAGAAGTTCCGACATCAAAATCATCTATTTCTGCAGATCTCCAACAAGTCTTTGACAATCATTCCAAGGTGTTTGAAACTCCCAAAGGACTCCCACCTATTCGTGATCATGATCATGCTATTCATTTGATTCCAGGAAGTGTTCCTCCAAACATCAGACCTTATAGATATCCTTATGTCCAAAAGAGTGAAATTGAACGTATGATTGCAGAAATGTTAGAGGCAGGTATAATTCAACCTAGTCAAAGTTCTTTCTCTGCTCCTGTAGTATTGGTACACAAGAAGGATGGATCATGGCGAATGTGTCCGGATTATAGGGAGCCTAATAAGCTCACCATTAAAGATAAATTTCCCATTCCTGTGATTGATGAATTATTGGATGAATTACATGGAGCAATTTATTTTACCAAGTTGGATCTTCGTTCAGGATATCATCAAATTAGAATGAAGACTGAAGATATTCCAAAAACAACATTTCGAACTCATGAGGGTCATTATGAATTTTTGGTCATGCCTTTGGCCTTACCAATGCACCTTCTACATTTCAACGGTTGATGAATTCCATTTTCAAACCCTTCCTTAGAAAATTTGTGCTAGTATTTTTTTGATGATATACTAATCTACAATAGGTCTTGGAAGGATCATGTTCAACATGTTGACAGGGTGCTCAAACTATTGCAGGAGAAACAATTATATGCAAAAACATCCAAATGTTTCTTTGGAGTACAAGAGGTGGAATATCTGGGTCATATTATATCTCACGAGGTTGTTAAAGTAGACCCTAACAAAATTAAAGCTATTAAGGAATGGAAAGTCCCCAAGACAATAAAGCAGTTGCGAGGATTTCTCGGGTTAACAGGCTATTATCGCAAGTTTGTTAAGAATTATGGGAGAATAGCAGCAACTCTAACAACATTATTGAAGAAAGATGCATTTTCATGGACTCCTGAAGCAACTAAGGCCTTTGAACATCTTAAAGAGGCAATGTGCCTAGCACCGGTCTTAGCTACGCCAGACTTCACAAAAACCTTTATTTTGGAATGTGATGCCTCAGGAAATGGAATTGGTGTTGTTTTAATGTAAGAAGGAAGACCCATTGCTTTTGAAAGTCATCCAATCAAAGGAAAGTATTTACAGAAACCTATTTATGAGAAGGAAATGTTAGCAATACTGCATGCACTAAAGAAATGGAGAACTTACCTAATGGGAATACACTTCAAGGTAAAAACTGATCATGATAGTCTGAAACACTTTTTGGAACAAAGACTATCTTCAGAAGAGCAGCAAAAATGGGTCACAAAGATGTTGGGTTATGACTTTGAAATAATCTACAAAAAGGGAAGTTAAATGTTGTTGCAGATGCACTCTCAAGAAAGAATGAAGAGGTGGAAGAATTGCTTTGTGCCATTTCTATTATCCAACCAGATTGGATAACCGAAGCAAGAGATGAATGGAAGAAGGACGAAGAAGTGTGGACACTCATTCAAAAGTTGCAGCAAGATCCTAGTACATCTGATATATTTAGTTGGAAAAATGATTCCTTATGGTACAAAGATCGCTTATATCTTTGTAAGAATTCCCAACTAAAACAAAAGATTCTTTTGGAATTGCACACTTCTCCTTTAGGAGGACACTCAGGATTTTTAAAAACTTACCACAGGGTGAAGAAAGAATTTTTTTTGGGATGGCCTTAAATCTGATATTCGAAAGTTTGTGGCGGAATGTTTGGTTTGCCAGCAGAATAAAGTGGAAACAATTAAGACCCCAGGACTTCTACAACCTTTATCGATTCCAAGTCAACGTTGGGAGGAGATTTCAATGGATTTTATCATAGGTTTACCTAAGTCCGAAGGAAAGAGTGTCATCATGGTGGTAGTTGATAGACTTACCAAGTATGCACACTTTTGTGCATTATCTCATCCATTTAAAGCAAGTACAGTTGCTACTACATTTATGGACACAATTCAAAAGCTACATGGGAACCCAAGGGTTATTATGAGCGACAAAGATCCCATTTTTACTGGAAATTTTTGGACGGAGTTATTTTCTTGTTTGGGTACTCAATTAGCTCATAGCTCATCTTATCATCCTCAATCCGATGGTCAAACTGAGATAGTAAATAAATGTTTGGAAGGATATCTTCGTTGTTTTGTATCTGATAAACAAACACAATGGGTCAAGTGGTTACCTCTCGCTGAATGGTGGTATAACACTTCCTTCCATACTGCAGCAAAAATGGCCCCATTTATGGCACTTTATGGATATCATCCACCATCCATCACATCATCTTTAAGGGAAAATTCGAAGGTTCAAGCAGTGGAAGATCACATCGAGCATCAGCAAGAAGTTCTCCAACTTTTAAAGGATAACCTGAATTTGGCACAAAATCGAATGAAACAACAGGCAGATCAACATCGCAGCGAGAGAAGTTTTGATATAGGAGATTGGGTATTTTTACGGCTACAACCATATAAACAAATGTCCCTCAAGCAAGCTTAGAAGGATAATAAATTATCGCCAAAGTACTATGGTCCTTACAAGGTGTTGCAAAATATTGGTACTATGGCATACAAATTGGAGCTTCCTGCTTCTTCGCGAGTACATCCAGCTTTCCATGTTTCATGCTTAAAGAAGGTTATAGGTGAAAATCTTCCAGTTCAAACAATATTGCCAGAACTTGATGAGGAAGGAAAAATCATATTGGAACCAGAAGCGGTCATGGAAACAAGAACTCGACAACTACGGAATCGATCAATTTCAGAGCATCTCATCAAGTGGAAGAACTTACCCACTGAAGATTCTACATGGGAGGATGAGAATTTTATACAGAAGCACCCAGAGCTACTCAAGCGTTGAGGACAACATTTTTTGAAGGAGAGGGGCATGTTAGGTCCCTATATTACTATTATAGTCCCTTATTGTTGTTAGTGTAACCCCCTTATTGTTATTATTGTACCCCTGTAACCCCCATATTGTTATTATTGTGCCCTTAAATTATTATTGTTAGGTCGGCTAGGATTACATTGTGGCCCCGTGGACTCCTATATATAGAAAGGAGGTTTTGTAATTTTGTATCATCCAAGAATTGTTCATTCATGTAATGTATTGGAGGTTTCCCCCTCGAAGTGGCTTATTTCTAAGGTGTTGATATCTCTTTTCTTCTATTTTTGGAGCTAGTTTCACAACATGCACAGAGGCAGTGCAGAGCAGCTCATCTCTAGCTAAGGTCAGTGTCGGATTCCCGTGGCAGAGTGAGATCTTCTCACGAGATTTTATTTGTCAGTTTTCCTCTATATGATTTGTTAGTTTCGGCCATCATAGATTTGTACTCGTAAAATTACTAGATAATAAACAACCCTCAGTTGCTGCACCAATTTTCCCGCACTGGGTTTTTCCGGGGATATTAGTCCAAAAATAACAGTGTCATGTGTCTATGATTTACTCTTGCTCAGATCTTGTTTCTGCACATTTATTTTTCGCAGTTTAATTTTGTGAAGGCTATAGTGTATGGGTTTCAGTATATACCGTAGAACACAGTAAATAATTTTTTCAAGTAATTAACAAATATAAGAATTCTCATCAGTTGCGGCAGTAGGATTTGGGCAACCGAATTTTCACATGGTATCAGAGCTTGTTTAGCTCAGTCATGAATTGCTGAGAAATTCAAGCTAGAGATCTAAGCAGTGAGGGGCATAGATAACATCTAGAGAGGAAGAGACTTTCTCAACTGGTGGAGCATCAGTCAAAGAGAGTAGCAAAAGAGATCTAGCCAAAGCAAGCGCTGAAAGAAGAGGGCTGATGCAGTGATTGCGTAGGTTCACGCAGAGGAAGAGGAAGGGTTTTCAAAATTTTACTGGTGGATCAATTTCGGAGGCCGAGATCTGGAAAGTGGCACCGGGAGGCTGTTCCTCAAGGTCCAAGGAGGCAAAACGACTTGGCCAGGGCTGAACACTGAGCCTAAAGGGGGTGACGCAAAGGTTGCAAGGTGATTTCCAACGAAGGAGATGAAGGCAAGGTTGGGTTCAATTTATTCTTCTTCAAGGGCAGAGTTCCACAGGATGGAGGACGAGATTGGTTTGGGCACATTTATGATTTGTCTTAGGAATTTTATCTTCATCACAGGTCTGAGTTCAAGTAGATAGAAGTCACACCTGTTAAGAGTGATTTTGATGACAGTTTGGGATTGGTGTGAAGGTTTCATTCTCCTTAAAGCCATCCACACTAGTTTGTGTCACCTATAGCTAGGCCACAGGGCTTAAGAAACCTGCCTAGAGGCTGAGAACCTACTGCAAGAAAGCCACAGTCAGGGTTGCTTTATCATGAGGTTGTGTAGTGGGTTTTGAAGCCTATAAGAAGGCTTATGGGCTACCAGCATTTGAAGGGTTTGGTTTAAGGTAATCTGCAGTCTAGTAAATATATTTAAGGTTGTGAATGGGGTAGTTGCTGACTGTGTTTATGCCCTAGTCAGTTCTACCAGAATTGCAGAGAAGACACAAGTCCTTGGAGCCTACACCAAACATCAGATTTGCAACCTTGTTGGAACCATCCTCTTGTCTAAGGGAAGTGGTATTAAACCTTCTCATTTGAAAATCATTCTGACTTTGAAGTATTGTATTCTCTCTCTGCTGAACATTTGACATTAATGATAAGAAGAATTGATAAGGGTTTTCCCCATCTTGGGGATTTTCTTTGGCTTGAGCCATATTCGTATGTTCTTCTGTCTTGGCTTATCTTCAGCTTTTATTACTTATGTTCTTTCATTAGTTACACTTATGATTAATGATATTGCTAATGGATTAATGGGAAAATGATGTAACTAACCTAAGCTAACAACATGTTAACTCAAAATTAACAGGATGCCACGTGGGAAAACATGCAGAGTTTGTAGCACCTAGTTTTACAGTTTCTCAGGGATAAGCAACATTTGGGAGGGGAGAACTATAATATCCCTTCCTAAATAATTTTATCAATAGTACCACAAATTTTCCATTTTGCTAATTTTGGGGGCCTAAGATAATTTTGGAGAGGAAACATAGGACAAGGGGGTCGAAATGTTTGCCTTGGTGTAATGTGGGGGCCACCTCCCCAACTAATATGCACTCCTTGAGGAGAGAGAAACCGTATGGCCAAGGGAAGAGGTTTGAATTACTTAGTGAGGGGCCCACATGGAGGAAATGAACATAAATTATAAATAGGAGAGAGGAAGCAACATTTGAGGCCTTTTGATAATTTGACAATTGAAGTGTTGCTCTAGCTGTTTAGCATAGTTACATAGTGTTGTTCAACACAAGAGTTTCCCAAGGAGGAAGCTCAACCTTTCTTCGATGGACTATGAGTACCACCCTAGGAAGGTTTCTTCATAAGTTTAAAGAGTTGGATAGAGGGCCACACATGTGGTACGATTTTTGGGAAACTGAGACGCATTCAGGAGGCCACACAGAGAGTTCAGGAGGAAGAGCTGGAGTTGGGAGTTGTAGAATTGTTGAAATAATTTTTGGTCAATTCTAGGAAAAAGGAAGAAGATTTGCAAGGGTGGAATTCAACACACAACATCAAACTAATTTTTCGGAGGAGAAACTATGTCATCCTACCTAGAAACTGCGCAACCATTGTGGAGGCACAATTGTGGGGTGGCTTGTGAAGGGATTTTAAGAGTTGGGTTTCTTGGGCTTGGTTTGGGGTGCAATTGAGAAGAATTTTCCAGCCATTTTGGGACATTCATTCCAACATCAGTCACAGTTCTAGTTTTTCTGCACTTAGAGGAGGGTTAAGCAATTTGGGGCCATTTTTTGAGCTTCAAAACCAAGGCAAACCCTTTCTAGGTTTTTCTGGGTTTTTGACAAGAATTCCATGTCTAATTTATCATAATTTTATGAGCAGTTAGTGTTGATATTTTTGAGTCTTGGGTAGCATCGGATGTGCTCTAACTCCCAAACTTTGTGGAGGGACTAGAGTACATGAGATCTCCAAGACCCAGAAAGGGACTTGAAAAATTCAATCCAGTTTAAGAGATAATTAATTAATTAATATTTTTAATTAAGGACCCTAAGTCTGATTAGGAAAATTAAAAGATTAAAGTTAATTAATTTAAACATGTGATGGAAATGACTTAAGTCACAAAAATCAATATTTCTTTTAATCTTAGCCGTCGATTTAGGATTAGATCACAGCTATTGGTTTCCCAACGAGAAAAGTATAAAGGAAAGGCTTGGGGTCAGTTGGAGAACACACACAAAGGCAGAGCACTGAGACTAAACTGGAATTCTAGGGCGTGGCTTGCTAAGAATTTCCAAAAGTGTTTCAGCTGCAGTGATGGGTAGTATTAGCGAGAGGTATGATATAATCCCAAGCTAAGAGTCAGCAAGAGGCAGAGAAGAAGTAGTCAGAGCAGTGCAGAGGGAGCAACAACTGCACAACGCAGAGGGCTCAGTGCTACGCAGGTGCTATGCAGGCCCAGAAAGTGCAGTGCAGAGGCAGCAGGAGGCCATCAAAGCTTACGCAGGCCCAACTACGACAAAGCAGGGACAACGTAACCTAGTCTGGGGTTACGCAGGCCTCTCCTGAGCAACGCAGAGGCACATGCAGGCTAGAAGAGCTGACACAAAGGGCTTCAAAGCTGTGTTGGGGTTTCTGAAGACAGAAAAGGGCTGAGTTCTGTAAATCTCATTTGAGGGTGTGAATCAATCCAGTTTTCCATCCTTGAAACATAGGTATTGCTATAGATTTTTTCTCTGTCGGGTTAACCAACAAGGTGCCCAGATTTGTTGTACTTAGAATCTACTTAATAATAAGAACCCTCCAGTAGCTAGAAGACTGGTTTTCCCGCATTGGGTTTTTTCGAGGACAATTGTCCAGAAAATCTTGTGTGTAACTTTGTCTATGTGCATGTATTCAGTTTAGATCTGGATCTGTGTAGGCCATTAAAGTGTTTACTTTGATGTTAATACTGAACATTTTAGATTAATAACTTGTATAAGTAGGAGAAGTAAATCGTGATTTAACAGTAGGGTTTCTGCATAAGTAATATTCATAAATTTTCACAGTTAGGAGGGGGCTAATTAGGGTATCAACACAACCAACAATGAAAAAATCACAAGGTCAATGCAGATTTTTAGGGGGGAAATTCCAGCAACAGTTTGGCATTGATAAAAAATCCACTTGAGGCTTGTAGCTTGCCTTGTGAAAGCCAGGGTGCGCATTTTTTTTATATTGTACTCCAACAATATCTTATAATAAAATTTGCCCATTTTGGTGTGTTTGGAGCATTTTTGTTTTATGGGCGTTTGTTGAAAAATATTTGTGTTGAGTTTATTGCATGTTTTTGTTATCACTGTTAATTTTTCCATTAGGAATATTACACCTTCAGAGGCTTGATCAACATATCAAGTCAGATTTGAAACAACATTAAAGTAATCCTTATAGATTGAAGGACACTCTTTCAATCACACATGAAGAGCCTAGGAGACACCTTCATTGAATAATAAAATGATAACATACTTTGAGAATATTTTGAGTTGATAGTAGAGTGCATTGATGATGACATTAATTGAGCATTCTTCAAGCATTTGTTGAAACAACAGTCACTCTTGAAGCATAGTTGAAGACCAACACTTGAAGAGTTGTTTTTTTGAAGCAATCACCCTTGGAGTATTGTTGAAGACCAACACTTAAAGACTTGTTTTATTGGAGTAGTCATCCTTGGAGAATAGTTGAATATCAACACTCGAAGAAATTTTTTGTTGGTGCAACCATAAAACTTTTGCTGAAGCAGACATGAAGTTTTTGTAGAGGTAGATTTGAGAGCACTTTCCAGACCTATCTTGGATACATTTTTTAGAAGTATTTGAAGTTTTTGATGGAGGCTTGAAGCAGTATTGAAGTCACCTTAAGGGATTGAAGAAAACTGAGAAGGTTGGATCCATAGAGGATTGGAGTAGTCGTACAAGGTTGGAGCTTGGATTTGTAGTTGAATATTAGAGTCCT
Source organism: Pinus albicaulis (assembly GCA_034641835.2). NCBI lineage: Eukaryota > Viridiplantae > Streptophyta > Pinopsida > Pinales > Pinaceae > Pinus > Pinus albicaulis. Next base: position 153,609 of record JAXQQM020083710.1, on the reverse strand, counting down.
CATTCAGGGTTCAAGCCTTGAAGGAGTTAAGGACTTTGTTGTACAAGTTGGAGCTTGGGTTTTTAGATTCCTCAAATTCATTAATAAAATTATTTTCTTGTTGCACATCTTGTGTTTTGGTTTAATTAGTGATTTTAGCTGGCATAATATAACAATTGTAAAGAAATATTGATTCAACCCCCCTCTCAATATTTCCAACACTAGCACACCTTACCATTTTTCCACCTTGCAATATTTTTATTGACATGCTAGAAGGAATTTTCACAATGCAATGTTATTGTTCGTAATCTGGTTGTTTATGATAGAAGGAAATATAACATGTGTTAGAGTTCCTTCACCTTGGAATGTTCTTACTAGCAATGTGCTTGTGTTTGTGTTAAAACGAAATATAGTATGCACTAGATTTATTTTGGCATGCAATGTTGTTGTTGGTAGTATGCTTGTATTTGTGCTACATGTAAAGCTAACATTCGTTAAATTTCTTTCACCTTGCAATGTTGTTATTGGAAAAATTCTTGTGTTTGGGCTAGAAACTATGCTAGATTTCTTTTGCTTTGCAATGTTGTTTTTGTCTATTTGGTTGTTTATGATAGAAGGAAATCTAGCACGTGTTAGATTTCCTTCACCTTGGCAATGTTATTGGAAATGTGCTTGTGTTTGGGCTAGAAGTTGTGATAGATTTCTTTTGCTCTACAATATTGTTGTTATCAATTTGGTTGTTTATTTTAAAGGGAAATCTAGCACGTGTTAGATTTCTTTCACCTTGGCAATGTGCTTGTGTTTGTGTTAGAAGGAAATATAACATGCATTAGGTTTCTTTTGGCATGAAATGTTGTTGTTGGTAGTATGTTTGTATTTGTGCTACATGTAAAGCTAACATGCATTAAATTTATTTTACCTTGCACTATTGTTATTGGAAATGTGCTTGTCTTTGTGATAGAAGTTGTTCAGATTTTTTTTCCATGCAATGTTGTTTTTGGCAATATGCTTTTGTTTACGTTGGAAGCAAATATAACATGCTAGATTTATTTCACCCTACAATGTTGTTGTGTGCTTGTGTTTGTGCTATGTGTAAATCTAACACGTGTCATATTTTCTTCACCTTGCAATGTTTTTATTTCCAACATGCTCCAATTTTGGCTCGAAAGAAATCTAGCATGCGCTAGATTTCTTTTTGACTGCAATGTGGTTGTTGACAATATGATTTTGTTTGCACTAGAAGTAAATCTACCATGTGCTATATTTCTTTAATTTAGAAATGCTGTAATGTGTTTGTGTTTGTGCTAGAAAGAAATCTAGCATACATTAGATTTCTTTCACCCTTCTATGAGTTTATTGACAATGTGTTTGTATATGCATTAGAAGGAAATCTAGTGTGCACTAGATTTCTTTCGCATTGCAATGTTGTTGTTGGCAATTCAATTGTTTGTGCTAGAAGGAAATCTAGTATGCGCCATATTTCCTTCACCACAATGATGTTATTGAAAATGTGTTTGTGATTGTGCTAAAAGGAAATCTAGCATGTACTAGATTTCTTTTTCCCTAGAATGTTGTTCATGCTATAACAAAATCTAGCATGCGCTAGATTCTTATAAAGCCCTACAATGTTATGTGTTTGTGTTTGTGCTAGAAGGAAATCTACCACACTAGATTTATTTTGTCTTGCATAAGGTATTTTTGACAATATTCTTGTTTGTTCTAGAAGAAAATCTAATATGCGATATGTTTCTTTCACCCTACAATATTTTTATGTGCTTTTGTTTGGGAGAGAAGTAAAACTAGCATGTGTTAGATTTCATTCACCTTGCAATGTTGTTATTGGTGACATGTTTGTGTTTGAGATAAAAGTACAAATAGCATGTTAGATCTAATTCACCTCACAATATTGTGATTGGAAATATGCTTGTGTTTGTGATAGAAGAAAATCTAGCATGATTTAGATTTCATTTACCCTACAATATTGATGTTGACATTATGTTTGTGTATTGTGGGAGGAATTCTATCGTGCACCTAATTTTTTTTGCAATGCAATATTGGTGTTAGAAACGTGCTTATGTTTGTACTAGAATAAAATCTAGTATGCAATAGATTTGTTTCGTAATGCAATATTGTTTTTGGAAACCTGCTTGTATCTGTGCTAGGATGAAATATAACCTGCATTGTATTTCTTTTGCAATGCAATATTTTAGGAAATGTACTTGTGCTTGTGCTAGAAGGAATTATATCATGCATTGGATTTCGTTTTCACTACAATGTTATCATTGGAAATGTGCTAGAAGTAAATGAAGCATAGGTTATATATCTTCCACCCTACAATGTTGTTTTTGGCAATGTGATTTTGTTTGTGCTAGAAGAAACTCTAGAATGTGTAATATTTCTTTTACTTTGCAATGTTTTTGTGAGTAACATGCTTCTATTTATGCTAGAAGCAGATTTAGCATGTGGTGGATTTCAAACGCCTTATAAAGTTGTTGTTGGCAATGTGCTTGTGTTTGTGCTAGAAGGGAATCTAGCATGTGCTAGATTTATTTGACCATGTAACATTGCTTCTAGCAATATGCTTATGTTTGTAGTAGAAGGAATGATATTGATTGTTAGCTTTCATTTAAGGTGCAATGTTGTTGCTCGAAATGGGGTTCTACTTGTGATAGAAGGAAAGCTAGCACACATTATATTTCCTTCATAATGTAATTTTGTTATTAGTAATATGTATGTTGTTATGCTAGAAGGAAGGTTATAATGTGTTAAATTTCCTTCATATTTTAATGTTATTGTTGAAAATGTGTTTGTGTTTGTGATAGAAGTAAATCTTCCATCCCTTGAATTTTTTTTCCCAATGCAACATTATTGTTGGAAATGTGCTTTTATTTGTGTTAGAAGGAGTTATAAAATGCACTAGATTTCTTTGTTCTTGTTCCAAAAGGAAAACTATCAAGATTTCAACCTCACCAAGGTTAGTGCTCTGAAATTATTCTTGGCAATGCATTTGTGATTATGAAAGAAGGATACCTAGTGATTACTAGCTTTCTTCTAGACACCATTACACTTATGCAACCAATGCTCTAGGGGTGACATTGTCTCAATAATCACAATGGTTAGAGTTATAGCTTTTGATGTGCCCTTTTATTGAATTTGGAACAATTTATGGAGATCAATGATAGTGCAAAATAATTGTATATAGATATATGTTGTTGTTGGCACTACATTTGTGCTTGAGTTGGAAGGAAAGATAATGGTATAGCTTTCCTTTTGGCACAAACACAAAAATCCAATCATAATTATTTGATCCATGGAGAATAATGTGATCTTTGTATAATTTTGAAGTTTATGAATAAATGTATTATTGAGGTATACTAAATTTTTCTTCCAATGCAAATGTGTGCAACTTTAAAGTATCAAACATAATTTTTTAACATGTATTGTTTTTGTCTCTATTTTGATGTATAGTTATGAACTTCCAAAAACAATTTCACTAATGTTTGGATGCATAAGATAAGACTCTTCCTCATCAACATAAAAATCTAGGAAAACTCAAATCTACACTTTTCGAGGACCTAAATTTAACATCCCTTTGTATCCATCCTCAATAGTATGTCCTTAATGTGTATAGGTAGGAGTGCTAACATTGGAACTAAAGATTTGTAAAATTCAATTTCTTTTCTTTTAGAATAAAAATGAGAATTATCTAGTATTTACAGTACCAAAACTTTTATTTGGAAGAAAACCTCTAGTTTTCCTTTTGATTATCAAGTTCAAACATCAAACATCCTCTCTAAGTGAATATAATTTCTCCTTTTCATGGGGCTTTTAGACATCTTATGTAGCATCAATCTCGGAATTTCTTAGATTTTACAATGGACCATGTTTTGGTTCTTCAACTTCTACAAATTTCTTATGATCATTATTCATACACAGGCTTTAAGACTACAAGTGTCATTTCTAAATTTAAATAGGAACTTGGTGGTTTGATATGAGCTTATATTTGTCATTCAAAACTTTTATTTGGAAGAAAACCTCTAGTTTGGCTTTTGATTATCAAGTTCAAACATCAAACATCCTCACTAAGTGAAAAAATAATTTCTCCTTTTCATGGGGCTTTTAGACATCTTATGTAGCATCAATCTTGGAATTTCTTAGATTTTACAATGGACCATGTTTTGGTTCTTCAAATTCTACAAATTTCTTATGATCATTATTCATACACATGCATTAAGACTACAAGTGTCATTTCTGAAGTTAAATAGGAACTTGGTGGTTTGATATGAGTTTATATTTGTCATTCTATGATACTATCTACATCTCTAATTGCATGGTCTTCATATATGTTTTTTGTGTAATTTGCATGTAAAGTAATTTTTGGTAGTAGGCACTAGATGGTGGGGAACAATGTTTCATTACATACAATATGACTACCATACTATTTGAATTATTGCATCTATATTACTTTTTGAAAGTTGTGTGTTTTTGCGAAAATATAAAATCACACTTTACATGGTTCAACCTTTTAATTACAATTTATGGTTTAATTGTTGTTACAAAATTGGTACAAGCTACAATGGAAAATATAGCAAAAGGGGACTATGTTGATCTCCTTATCAATGATCAAGTCGTTGGGCTAGGAAGGGTCGAATCTATAGAGTCTGGAACTTATTATGTCAGAGAAAGGGTTAATGCATGTTATGTTGCAATTTTGATAATTGATGTCACTCAACCACATTTGATTGAGGATGTTGATGAAGGGGACATGCATCCATGGAAGATCAGGTATTTGAGGCACACCATAGGTAAATCAAAATATTGGAGCATGTGTTCAAATATTATTGATAGTATAATACTTTTTTTTGAGTAAATACTAACCTTATTTACATTCGTTTATAGGTGCAAATGTTTCTTCTACATTTTCTATTGGAGAAAAGGTAGATCTTCTCCAACATGGAGTGAAGGTTGATGAGGGCTCCATATTCAATACAGAGCTTGGGCATAAAGTGCATGGAAAGATGGTAAAGAGAGGATGCATGGTGGTTAAAATTGAGAAGGTTTTAAAGCATGATGTTGCTCTACCACATCCAACAGGATTTGAGAATACACTAGGGGGTGCATTGGAATCTTATGAGATTTGGCCAGAATTAGATTTAGAACCTCATTGTCATGATCATGCCATAAATATTCCCCAATATAGGGTTAAATTCATATGTAAACAGGTTTCTCTTACACATGAATGCATGGGAACAAGCATGTGCATTGCTAAAGGAATGCTAGTTAATGTCCGCGAGGATGACATTGTTGAAGGTGAAACACTAGGAGAAATGGACTTTGCTATTTTTTTGGAAGAGATAAATGGAAATTGTGAAATATGTAGAATTGGGGATAAGTCTATACATTTTTTGGTTAGATGTCCAATAAATAAGTTGGTGGACGACAAAGGTGTGATATTAAGGGTTAAGGAAAAGTTCAGGGAGCCAACCAAGGAAATGGTGTTATGGGATGTTATAGAAGACACAAATCCCTTAAACAAATGGGATGGGAATATTTGTAATGAAAAATATATAAAATCAATTGATATGCATGTAACAAGGCCATATAAAATGAATAAACGAGTTATGGCTACAACAAAAATTGCAAAATGTCAAACAAATATAGATGAAGAGAAAGAAATTCGACTTTTGGCAGCAGATGTATGTTGTACAAAATATTTTCTTCAACATGTGGATAGGAAGGCCATTGCAGCTGCTAGAAGGGGAATGAGACAAATAAATAAAAATGGTATTAGGAAATTTGTCTTGAATTCACTCACGTCAAACACAGTCATGTCAAGGAGCCATGGCCTACCAACTATTTCTAGAAATGTAAAGGACATGAGATTTAATGGGAATTTTATTTGTAAGAAAGTATGGTATAAAATACATAAGATTCCTCAAAGAACATTCTATAACTACCAGCAATATTTCCAAAATGTACAGATCAAAGCTATTCATGGTAACACCAACACATGCAAAGCACGAGGACACACCGTGGCAGCCATAGAAATATTGCACAAAATTGTAATGGATAATTCAAATTTTTCACCAAACCAAACACGTCAAGTTGAAGAAGATGGAACATCTGCTCCTTTAAGATTTCTTCCTTCGACTTACACACAAAATTCTCTGTTAAAAGAGATCAATGAGGCTCTTCAAAAGCTCAATTAACCATCAATATCACAGTCAACAATGAGCAAGATATGGAATAGTAAGTTTCGAGATGTGGCATTTTCAAAGAACATGAACTTCAGTAAATGCAGTGAATGTATTGTGTTGAAAGCATAGATGAAGTCAGCGACTACAAAAGAGATGGAAGAAAAGGCACGGGGTAGGCTGAAAAAACATAACAAGATTGTTATGTGTGGAAGATATTGCTACTATGCCCATAGAATTATGTCAGAGCGGCTTCCAAAGGAGTATTTGAGCATTATCCATGATAAAATGGATAAAACAAAGACTTCAATCCCAAGGCTATGTTTCAAATCAAAATATATTGTAGGAACAAATTTAGGTGTGTCATTGACAAGTATGCTAACACATGTGCATAACATAGGAGGTTTTGGTCATTTCTCCCTACCATTTGTACACATGGGATTGCAATTTACTATTACATCCCTTAAAAAGTGCTTAAGGGACCTTGAAGACCCACATATTGATATGTATGATGATCTACTTTATGAGAGTGGAAGTTCAAGAAACCCACTTACAAATGCATTATTTGACATCTCTATTTACTCAAAATGTCAACTTTTCAAGGATGATTTTATATCTCATGGAAGATCAAAGAGCCAAAATGTTGATTTTAAAGCTTTTCCTCCACATTTGTTGTTACAGTTGGATAATGCAACAAGTGATAATAAGAACCGCTACCTTTCAATGTTTTTATCACTTTTAACTGCACTTGGTGTCTTCATCACTATTGAGGTTAGATTCTTGCCTGTGGGGGCACACCCATGAAGACATAGATGGAGCCTACAAAAGAATTTCTTCCAACCTAAAAAGTAAAGATATATATATTCTTTACCTGAAATGATGGATAAATATCACAAAATTGAAGAAAACCGAGTGTTTCCACCTACACTTATTGACAAGGTCTATGAATTCAAAATTTTCCTTAATGGATACATCAAGGAGGGAAAAAATGCACTAGTTGGACATCTTAATGTTCAATACTTCTAATTTCTTGTACTTAATGATATTCCAGTACTAAGGTACAAAGAATACATTAGAGATATTGAGTGGTCAGATCCAGTTGAGTTATGGAATATAGATGATGAAGGTCAACCTAGAATTCCCATAGGCAACCCATCTTTCTTAGATTCCAAAAATAATGATGCCTATTTCAAAGAACTAAAGGAAGGGATAACATCATACATAAAAATGTGGAAAGACACTATCAGGAATGAAGATTCACCAATTATTACAAAGGAATGGAAAAATAAAGTAGTGTATTGGGAAAGAATTCTTGATACATTAGATGGAATCTATAATGATCATAGAATAATAGATGGAAGTGATTCATATTTTGAGGATTTCTAGCCCAAGACAAGGCACGTTGTTGATGTTGATTGTACTGCACTCCATGTAATCTCAAGTATTATGGATGAAGATTTTGATAATGCAATAGATGAACCCGTATATGTTGGACCCAAATGCAACAAGCCAAAGCCAATATTCAATCCAAAGATTGATGTTCAGATTGGAAAGATGTTGCTAGTTAGATCAGGAAATTAGGATGCAGGAGAGATGATTTGGATGGAAAAATCCATCTCAGATATATTTAGGGATAATGAAAGTGAGAATCTTCATGTAAAGGTTGATTGGTGGAAGCCTATTTCAGGGAAATACAATGGAAATTTTTTTAGAGTAATATTGGATACCAAATCCTGATGACACAGAACTTGGCTCTATTCCAGTTAATACCATAGTTTGGGCATGGTTGCCAAATAAAGAACATTGCAAGAAGACCAAGATAGATAAATATGGTCTAGAAGCTGTTCTTGACCTACTTGGGCGAATATCTTAAGATTAGGTTTATATGATTCATGAATGTGATTTTTTTTGAAGGATCTTTAATACACACTTTTCAATATTTGTTGTATATCAAATATTCTCTTCATATTATTTTTGGAGGAGTTTTATATTATTTAGTATTTCAATGTAATCATGTGGTGATACAAATGACATGACTATGCCATAAAATATTTAAGTTTTCAAAGCTTTGTTTGACCAACATGACTTGTCACCATATCAAATATGCATAATCAAATTCAATAATGCACTTAAAAACAACATCTTCTAAACTTGGTCTATTAAAACAATAATGGAGTAGCTAATTAGTATTCTATTTAATATAAACCATTTAAACACTTAATGAAAAAATGTTAGACATTTGTAATAATGTTTGAAGTGAGTTTTCCTTAATATTCCTTATTATAATTGATCTAAATCAAATTTGTTTTTTTGTTGCACTCTAATTTATAAAAAAAATGATTTTGATCATTGAACAACACAACTAGACTTATAAAATATTTCCTCTTATAGACTTTGAAGTGGTGCCAACATTGTACTAGCATAATAAATTTGTACTCAACATAGGAAAAGTAGTTAGTGTCAATTTAAAATGGTTAATAATAGTAAGAAACACAATATTCATATATTGTTAAATAACTTTATAGGTAAGAATCTTTTTACAAAATCTATTATTCACGAGTCAAATTTAATACATAAATATAAATATTAATGATAATAGAAATAATGTAAGGAATCTAAGTTTTAGATGAATGTCAATATGTTCTTTTCAATATAATATCCTTAAACACTCCAAGAATAAAAACTAAACATTTGTAATAAATAGTTTAGTCAATTTTCTCTCTTTCCTCTTGGATTTGAAAATAATCAAATTGTATTACTTTGTTACTATTCTAATTCATGATTGATTTTGATAATTAAAATGATTAGTAGTTGAGTTGAGAGGCGAGGCTCATTCTACAACCTAGTATGAGGGGATGTGTAAGTTCGACTATATTTTTTTTTAAGGATCTATTAATATACATTCAGACACACTTTTCAATATTTGTTGTATATCAACTATTCTCTTCATATTATTTTTGGAGTTTTATATTATTTAGTATTTCAATGTAATTATTTTATTTAGTATTTCAATGTAATCACGTGGTGATACAAATGACATGACAGTGCCATAAAATATTTAAGTTTTCAAATCTTTGTTTGATCGACATGACTTCTCACCATATCAAATATTCATAATCAAATTCAATAATGCACTTAAAAACAACATCTTCTAAACCTGGTCTATAAAAACAATAGTTTTTAACTTAGTTTTTAACACAAAAGTACAAAAAATAAATAATAAATAAATTATACTACTACTCTCATTCAACATTTAATCCCTCTAGGCTCATGTTAAATCTGTATTTAAGGTGGATCTATGCTGGTATATATTGGACACATTACTATGATAATTTGTCATTAAATAAATTTATGTAACTTAATATATATCTTGCATATTAATCTATTATTCATCAAGTCAGTCTCAATTAAGTTAGTTTTTAACACAAAAGAACAAATAATAAATAATAAATAAATTATACTACTACTCTCAATGATTCAACATTTAAATTGATCGTAAAAAAATATTTTCTCATGTCAACTTTAAAATGATTCAAACTTCCTACAATAGTATGTAATGATGATGGTGATAATGATGATTATCATCCACTAAGACCAAATAATATGGTATATAAGAAGCCATAAAGATATTACTCTAAATTCTTAAGAATTTTATTGTTATGCTAAAAAAGCATTAAAATAAGTGTTTCAAGATCATCATAATTTTGTTTAGTTAAAAGATCAAGAAGGTTAGTAGTGCCACAAATATTTTGAAATTTAAATCCAAATTTGAGTATAAAGTGGATGATCTAAGAGGGTTTTTCATCTTCAACCATATTACTAGTGTTGCAAAGGCAATAGAATTTTAAATTGTGCCTTGTCTTAGTAATAATCGTAATTTAACACATACATGATATTGACTATATCAAATTATAATTAAATGGGTTTATAATAGTAACATACAAAACATTCTTTTCATGAAGTTAATCATAGTAACATACAAAGCATTCTTTTCATAAAGTTAATAATAGTAACATACACCACATTATTTTCATAAGATAACTTTAACAAACTTAGGCTTTAGTACAAACCATAAAAAATCTTAAAAGAGATAATGTAAGGAAACCAAGATTAAGATGTGAAATATTTGTTTTTGCAAGTTTATATAAATTTGTTTTATATACTTTACCATGACAAAATTTTCACCAAAAATGGTGAATATCTACATTAAAATTAGTAAACTAAGTGATTCTATAATTCCACATTTTGAAAAAACTTAATCTAGTTAAAATTTCTAAATTGTAGATCGACAAAAAACTTCCAAATTTAATGAAATATGTGTTTCTAGACATTATACAATCACACATAAATTAAATTTTTCAGTGAGTTCTTTGGGATAGAGTGAATACTTGTGTTTTATTTGCTAGACTATGTTCTCAAGTAATTTTGTGGGGATGTGTGTTGCCTCAGTACATTATCAACGACCAGGAACTTCCTTGCCTCTTGGCACTGTTGACCCATAATAATAATAAAATTATCAAGAAGGAAGCATGCTAGACCATCTCAAACATAACTGCAGGAAACAAAGATCAAATATAGGTTCCTTAGTTATACTACTTTATAGATTAAGAATGAAACTTCATTGAATGTCTTATTCCTTGTAAAATGTTGTTTAAGTTCATATATCCTGAGTTTGGATTTGTTTACAGGCTATGATTGACACAAACATTATTCCTCCTCTTGTACAATTTCTGCAAACTGTTGAGTTTGATATCAAGAAAGAAGCAGCATGGGCTATATCTAATGATACTTCTGCTAGTACACATGATCAAATCAAGTATGTATTTAATGAATATATACGATCAACACAAGAATATTGCTAAAATGGGTTGTCTAGTAATGAATAAAGGGGTCAAATTACAAGATGTAATGCAATGAGATGTGTTTGTTGATAATAGTCAGTGTGATGTACAGATGTTCAAGAATTTGTGGCAGTTGATACAATGAGATGTGACTATTGATTCCTGCTTTTGGTTGCAGATATCTTGTGAATCAAGGATGCATTAAGCCTCTATGTGATCTTCTAGTCTGTCCAGACCCAATAATTGTAACTATTTGTCTTGAAGGGCTAGAGAATATTTTGAAATTTGGGGAAGCAGAGAAGGTTCTGGGCAACACTGGAGGTGTAAATCTCTATGCACAATATATTGATGATGTTGAAGGACTTGAGAAGATTAAGAACACACAAAGTCATGAAAATAATGAAATATATGAGAAGGTAGTAAATATTATTTAAACTTATTAGCTGGAAGATGATGAAGATGACCAAACAGTCAAATTTTACCTCTCATATTTAACATTTTAAGCGACCTATGATATGCCGCTGATGGAGGGAACACTTCATTTTCCTACAGTCAGAGTGATTTACATAGTCAAGTATTCTTGAGTGCATTGTGTATACTCTATGTCCACATGCTATCAAATATATTTTAGGCTCAACATGAGTACTTTATTTGACCTTTCCATCAAACTTACAATTATTTACTATTTTTGTGGAAGCTCGGATGGAGTCTAGTTTCTCAAGTTGAAAGAAATTTCAAAATATGAGTCTTATGTTTTTCATCAAGAGAGTAATTTCAAGTGTTATTCTAGCACTAATGAAATTTAATTTTTTAATATTTCTCCACCAAGCTATAGATTCCAATCAATGATCTAATATTTCATAAGAGGCAAGTGATCTGTTCTGGAAAATTATGGTTTAAATGTTTTGTTTTGTTGATAATTTGCTTTAAATTTAATTTTAACTTTTATTTAACCCTTCTCATTAGGAATATAGAAATGATGAATCAAACACTAGTAGCAAACAAGGTTCTCCAAATATCGTGTCTATACCTTTAGATTCAAATGAAGCAAGGGTGAACGGCCATACACATATATGAAAAATGTACATGTGTGTTGGGTTTCTTATTGTGTTGCACTTAGCACTACTAATGACCTTTGCAAAAATGGTATACCCTTCATGCACTTAATATAACTTTCAGTAAGGTTTTGTGTCCTTTATTACCTTAGGCTCATTGCATGGAGTTGTTTCTTCTATTTTTTGTAGATATGTATTGTAGCTTGAGGCTTAAATTTTCCAATGCTACCTTCAATGCGGCCTTTGATCAATAGTCTATGTGAGTTAGGGTAAATTGTATCATTTATGGGATGAATGTATCACCTTCTCATTGTGTGTTCGACAAGTCTATCTATTTCATTTTAAATGTGTCATGTTGACCCCTTGTAACATGTTACTTGCACATTAGTGTATACATTTTTGTGCTTATAGTATTTATTTCTATGGGCATTCAACACGGCTATTGAATGAGGTCTCAATAATGATTCTTAATTCCACCCCATCAACACTTGTTGTTTACTTCACGTTATCACCTTTGCAATGCATTCATGTGTTTGTTCCATAATATAACAATCTTCAATTCTTTGTCTTTGTTGATACATAGAACTGTGTGCTTTATGACAATATTGTTTCATATAAAGTCTTTAGGCAGTTCACATTTTTGGAATCAGTGTGATTGTGTGACCTACGATCTGAGGATGGTCACATAGTAACATTGTATCATAGATCACATCTTCTAGTTGCTTCCCTAAGACTCTAAAATTAGATTTTTCAATTCCTGGAAGATATTGTGACTTGTGGGAGATATTGTGATTGGTGGAAGGTATTGTGACTTGTGGAGGTTGCATAGTCACATTCAAATGGACGTTGCATTTTCTGGTCACTTGTCTAAGACTCTGAAATGTGATTTTGTGACATGTAGTGTTGAGAGAGTGATATTCACAAATATGGAAAAGAAAAACGATGATTGTCCAAGTCATGTTTCAGAAGTGCGGCCTAATCAAACCGTGATCTAGAAGTGTGATTGTTTACATCGCAATCTCTGAGATTGTTTTGAACCCAAAGAAAATGACCATCCGAAAGAAAAATCCATTACTTTCTCTATCATCAATTTCATTAACATGTTGGCCTTTGACATACAATCACCTCACAAATGGTCCCATAGCTAAACACACCTTTATGAATAGTTTTGTATTCTTAAATGTTCCTTTGTAGGATCTATTCCATGTTGTGAACAATATTTTCCAAGCACGTGGAAAATAGAAACATGTCAAATGAACATAGAAACATTTGACATTTGACATTTGTAGGATACTTTGTTGAAGCTATCAATATTCTCTATAAACTAGTTTGAATAAATTTTATCCTTAAATTTGAAATTTACCAAACCATTTCTCTTCATCTATATTGAAATATTGATGACATTTGAGTTGTTTTCCTTTAGAAATAATAAAATCATCTAAACACTTTTCGATTTATTGCTACAAGGGGTGGGATATCTATCTCTTAATATAAAAGTGTGAAATCCATTTCTAGTGAAACTTTATAACATAAGAATTAATTCATAGCTAAACAAACATTTATGAATAGTTTTGTATTCTTGAATTTTCCTTTGTAGGATCTATTCCATGTTGTGAACAATATTTTCCAAGCACAGGGAAAATAGAAACATGTCAATAGAAAATAAAAGTAGGATACCTCCATCATAAGAAGAGACAATAATGAAGAGATTAGCCACATCAAATATAAACTAATCTAAACTAATGAAGAGATGCAAATATGATGACATTTGATGTCAAAACTAAACTAACGATACAATAATAAATATATGTAATTAAATATTCATTCATCACCATCATATCCATGCAAAAAAAGGGGTGAGTTATGATCATCTAGGATTAAACATCATGGACACATTAAATCACCATAACTTAATTATCTAGCAAAGCACCCTTATCCAGTAGATCATAATATATTGTTCGTACCAACACACATCTAACCATACACATGTCCATTTATTTGAAGGAAATCCATAATATAGTCTTAAACTATATAAAGTCCAATGCATTGTTGCAATTATATGTTCTAACCCTAGAATCAAAGTTCATTTTTCATCTTGAACAATGTGTTCCACTCGTATGAAATGTGCTAGTGGTAAGTTTTCCAGAATGTCATTATGATCATCTATAGATAATCTCCATTGTCATTGTTTTTTTCTACTATTCACTTGCTTCAACTGCAACTGAGTTGCTATGACCAAGTGACTATATTGGGCATAAACAACCTCTGGTTGGTAATCTTTAAAAGTAATATGATCTTTACATTTATTTACTTCTTCAAAGAAATGTCCCATTAACACCATTGAACCAATTGGGTATGTATAATTTTATGTATCATTGTACTCTTGCAGCAACGTGGATTTAGACATAGTGCATCGTAACAAATGATAATGCATTTTTTCTTGATTATTTTCTGGTGCAATGACAACGAAGAAATCACCTTCTCTAACCATTTCAGAAACACGATCATAATCATTGTCAATTACAACCACTTCATTTTCCATTTCCTTGTCAGTCACGTTTCCAAATGGGGGCAATGGTGTCAATTATTTGTGTTTCCATGGTTTAAAAAATTTCTTAATTTGGTTTTCACGGTCATTGATGGACTTTGTCTGATCAATACATGCAGAACAAAAGCAATAGCACTTTCGTTTCTCAATGCAATGTATACTTTTCATGTTCTTACTTGTAATTGAGTGTAAACTTCTTGCCTGAGGGATTCAAAGGCAATTAAATGGAAATGATATATCAACATCACCCATTGCAATATTCCAAAAGTACCTGCTTGAGAAAAACACACACATGTATGATTCAAATTTTGAACAATATTTAATATTTTTTTTATAAAACAATACACACACATGTATACACATATATCTCTAGACATGTATAATATACTGTTAGTTAAATGTGTATGCTTACCTATGCACATAAGCCATCCTTGGGTTCTATACATGACTTAAATTGTCTTTGCACCAATTAACAACATCTAAATAATTTGAAAGCCGGGAAGATGAGTGATTAAATTGATGCCTCCTAAGTGCAAATTTTACACATACCCCAGCACCATCGTGCTCTCCTATTCCATGCCATGTATCAAAGAAATTCCATGTATGTAAAATGTTGGTTCTCTTATGAAGACGAGACAACCAAAAGAACGATCTTGCTGATTTAAATTTCCTAGCACAACCATCTGACCATACCCAATGTTCTTTAAAAGTGACCCTTCGTTTCAACAATTCATTATAAATAACATTAAAACAATGTTGAACAAAACATGTATCATGTGTTCGATCATCACTGATGTAGAAATGGTACTCCTTAATCACGTCACGATTATTTTCTTTGCTATGAAAACCATCGATATCAAGCTCTGCATGTCTAAACAAAATATGCACAAATATAGATACTTGGTCTGAATGATAATACTCACTTTGTATCTCCTTTTGTGAACTAAATGTGTAATTCTCAGTGAAATAAATCACTGATAATATTGTTCATTTTGGGAACACATCACGTGATTGCTTGAACTGTAGATCCTACCATCGTGATATATGACAGTGCTTAATATATTTGTATATTTGCACCCTGAACTTCCCATAAAATATGTCACTGAAATGTCGTCGTCAAGTAAAGTGATCTTTGTTTATGTTGTGCTTGAATCTGAAACATGAGTGTAAGTAACATTTTCATATCGCTTCCAATTCATAATGAGATTTGAAATTCTGGGATCATTAGGATAAATGAGATACTTTGCATCGTAGAGTGCAAAATGAGAACATTCTGGGTATTTTCTTCCACCAACACATTCTTTTTTTATAAAATAATTTATTATTATCTCGTGCACATAATATTTTCGATAAAAATTCACAAACACTTGAAGGAGGGGGGTCATTTGGCCAATATTTTATGCCAAAATTTACAAATTTCTCATAAAATAATTTTAATTCTACATGGTATCGACAACAACATGTGTCTCGAACAGTGATAGGCCTGACATACCATGGTTTAATCTTCACAAATGTGCTAAGGGAAACCTTCACATCAGTATTACTCTCTATAAATTTCTGGAATAATTCTACTTGACTTACCTATGCTATATTTTTGGCATGAAATTTATAAACTCCCTTAGATATATGGTGTCGCACATCGTCCTTTTCATTTGGCGACACACGAGAATTCAAATCCCAAAACTCTTTTACCCTATCCCTCACACCATCAGAAAGTATATCATGATATGGATGCCTGGAGATATTAGCCCAACATCCAAGTTCATCATTCTCATCTAATTGAATTCTAAATTTTCTATGCCTCCATAAAATTTTCTTTATGTTTTAAACAATTTTGAAGTTGCTAACATCAACCTACTTGATGCAGTTTGTTTCGCGTGTACACCTGTTAAAAGTGCTCTACGAGCATTCTTTTCAACTTGAGATCGCTTTTTGGCTAGTGTGGCAAGCGCCGATGTCACATTTTTTGATACCATTTCATTTTCTAAAACCTCTTTCTCACTTTTAATGCCCAATAATTCCACAACATTTCGGAGATATTTGTGTTTTAAAAATCTACGTAACATCTGAGCTTGTGTTACGATAGATTTACCTTCAAAAATATGTTTCAACCCCCAATTTATTTTATCTCGAATTGTCCTTTCAAGCATTGGTGGTCCCAATTCTTAAATTTTCGTTGGATCCATATTATCTAGAAATTTGTAGTCGTATACAACATTCTTGGAACTTCCAATTAATTACAGTGAAATTCGAGGTGTGGTAGTATCTTCTTGTGGTTCTGATGTTGTCCCTGCATAAACAAAAATATTAACTTCTAATTTGAAATTGACATATACATACTTTTAATTTTAAAACTATCTTGAACTACAATGATTTTTAAAAAAATACCAAATTAAAATTGAAGAAACTATTGACTCACCAGTGAGATCGATATCAATATTCTCTTGGACATTTGTGTTTTCAATATTCTCATTGAGAATTTCCTCAACATTCTCTTCGACATTTGTGTTTTCAATATTCACGTTTACGAGTTCCTCAACATTTCTCATTTCCTCGTCATTGTCATGCAACTCTACATCTCTTTCACGATGCTCTACCTCCACATTTATTTCATGACTTAATCCTTCCCTTTCCTCTCGCCTTTTTTTTTGTAATCTCTCATTTTTTTTCCGTTGAATTAGTTATTTTTCTATCGTGCCTTGATAGGAAAATCCTTTTGTTTCCCATGTTCACAAAATTGGAAACCTAAAATCCAATTCTATTTGGACCAAATACCCAAAAAAACATAAAGACTTCAGAATAAGTACTTCATGCTTTCAATAAGACAGAAAATTAAATAAATAATTAAATTCATAAAGACGTTTTACAAAAATACTTCATGCCTTCATAGAGACATTTTGCAAAAATATTTCATGCCTACATGCACCCAAAAAAACTTCAAAAAATATTTCGCCAAAAA
The DNA here is from genome assembly GCA_034641835.2 of Pinus albicaulis. Classification (NCBI taxonomy): domain Eukaryota; kingdom Viridiplantae; phylum Streptophyta; class Pinopsida; order Pinales; family Pinaceae; genus Pinus; species Pinus albicaulis. Next base: position 136,033 of record JAXQQM020083710.1, on the reverse strand, counting down.
AAAATTTTCACCCAGAAAAACTTCCTAAAAAAAATTTCACCAAAAAAATTTCACACCCAAAAAAAATTAAAAAAAAAAATCGCCAAAAATAATTTTCCACCAACAAAAAATTCGCACCTTTACAGGAAAAAAATTCAGACCCTCACCCCTTCGCACTTTTGTTGGTTCAGAATGGTGTGTGGAATTAATATTTTGAACGAGATTATTTATATAGAACTCTCGCCCGAAACATTGCAACGATACGATGAATCTTCACAAGATTCCGTCGGTCGAAAATCAAATGTTTCGATTAAAGTTAAATAAAATCTAATATGAGATTTTATTAAACTCTCGTCCGAGAGTCTGCCTTGGGTAAACTCTCGGGCGAGAGTTTGTACAACTTTCGGACGAGAGTTTAATTGCACGGTTAAATTTAACCTGTGGTGGTTTAAAATCTCAGTTGAGAGTTTAAAATTTCTTGGCCGAGAGTTTAATAAATTTCTCACCCGAGAAATTATCTCGGTCGAGAGTTTCTGGTCAACGAAAAACCCAAAAAATTCTGCAATTTTCAAGAACCTGCAACTTTGGAGGGGCGGAACACCTACAAAAACAAAATTTTCTCTTTCGGACCTAGTACCATTAGATTCATCTCTTAATCTAGTTTCTAATGATGTAATATTTGTGGAGTTTCATTAAAAAAATCAATTTTTTTATTAATTTTATACTATACTGTGTCACTGTGGAATTTCATTGTTCTAAAAATTGCAGTGAATGAAAATTCAATATCTTTAAAATGGCAACACCAAAAAAATCAGAAAAATCATATTACACTTCCTCTCCTTGTCTTCTTCAAAAGGGTATTCTCATTTTTCTTATTAACGATCACATTGAAAAGAAAATCTAGCGCTCATAAAATGTACTGAAACATCACCTTTTGTTTGTCTTCATCCATTTCAAAAAATAATAAAAAATATTTATTTAATCTGAAAATTACCGAAAAATAGTCATTGCACTAGTGAAATCTATGTAGATTATGATGATATGGTTTATTTCCAAAAAATGAATAACCTTCCCTAAAAAAAGTTAGGGTTCAAAAGGTGTATTTATGTTTGCCTGAAAATTTCAAGTATATGCAGTTAGTAAACAACAAATTTACTGCTCTATATGTCATTTTTTTTTTTAAATATGAGTATGGAGGTAAGACATTTCTCTACAAATCTTGTTTTTATGTCAAAGCGTAATTTTCATTGAAAGTATGAGTTTAGTGGAGTTGAAGTTGAAAAAACATAGAAAATTACAATTTTCAATGTCAAAAAAGGGCAAAAAGTATTTCCCAACTTCATGTTTTCACCCATTTGGATAATTCTTCAAAATCCAGCTCGTTCCATAATATTTCTCAAATTCCATAGCGAATTTCTCCCTATCCATCTCGAGACGTAATATTTACTTCAGATTTTATTTATTTTCATTATGTAATTGAAATTTTTTTTTTATCCATGTCAATCAACTGAATAAAATTAATGTAAAAAAATATGCAGGTTCATGCAAATTCAGAATCGAGTTAGATGCACAAATTATTCAAACAACTCCAAAACGTGGGAAGCTCTTATCAGGAGCAAGGCACATTTTTTAGATGAAAATGGATAGACACTTCACCCTACCAATTGTAACATTGCACCTTCTAGCCACAATCCTGGGACAATGATGGTAATAATAATTGTTTGGTTTATTAATGTAATTATTTCAATGACAAACCAATTAATTATGCATTGTCGATGTGGTTACTAATGATCATATCATAGATTTTGTACTAATCATGTTCAAATATATTTTTTGAAATTATTAGGATTCTAGTGATGATGAGAGACCTACCTACCATCTTCTGTTGCACCCCAAGACAATTTCAAATCGAGAGAAGGCTGAATTAAGAGAAAAAATCATAGAGGAACGATACGAGGAATGGTTGAATCAACCACCTTTTCAATTCCCACAAAAAAGGATGAAATGGGATAGTGACAAGAAATAATTCATATGGTTGAATGGTATAATTGTTTCTTATCTCAATTATTTAAAAGAAACTATTCCCCAATAGTTTGGTTGCTGACCAAGTCCGAGAGAAATACGGTGCAACTGGTCATTACCCGCGTGCTGAAGAGGATACACTAAACATAGGGAATGGGTGCACCCACTCCGTAATAATATATTTATGTACATTTTAAACTTAATAATGCACCTTTGAAATGTAATTACATCTATATATCATATTTTAACTGTTGGGTTATTATAAGACACATGAAACTATGATTTTTTTACCTTTTTATAGGTGCATTTGTTCCCATCTATGTGGACATATGGATACCATTTTCGCACATAAAATGTCGATGATGGAAAAATGACACAAGACTGTGGAGTGGAAGTTGAGTTTGATCAATCTAGTCGATCTAGCCACCGTGATCAAAACCTAGTACGAGGGACATTAGGTTACTTCAGAAAGATACAAGAGATCATTGAAGTGGATTTCTCTTCTTTCCAATGTGTTATATTTAGGTTGAAGTGGTGGGACACCTTTAATTGGAATAATGTAAAGGAAGATCACGATAGTAGGATGATATGTATCAACTCTAGAAAGATGTGGGATGAAGCTAAGGAGACCTATGTTTTCCCCACACTGCAACCAGGTGTTTTTTTACCCAGATGTGTTGGATAGGGATTGGTGGTTCGTATTGAGACATGACCCTAGATCAAAACATATTTTTGAGAACAATAGTATTATCATGCCAAGCGAGCTGGAAGATAATGAGGGTGATCATGAGAACCGCGAGTGATATGGTACATGTGTTATTTCATCATTTATACTTTTTAAGATGGGTTTTTATAAAGAAGAGGACTTAATTACCTTATAACTAAGACTTTTTTTTTTTCGAAACATTATAATGTGTATTTTGAATTAATTGGTAATTTGCATTGTGTTAATGTTAAAATTTTCACTTGATAATTTGCAATTACATTGATCTCGAAAACAATGGTGTATTGTACAAAGTTCCTTTTTTTTATAATTTCAATTCCTAAAATAATACAACTACTTGATTGCTTTAAATGTGTCTCAATGATATCTTCAAAATGTATACTGTTATTTTTGTTATGTAAGATCATAATAAAATAATGATAATTCTAAAGTACATGAGTTTATTTGCATTATTTTCTAAACTTTATTATGTTACAAAAATTCATATTATTCTAGATTTGTTATTTTACAATTATTTATATTCATACAAATTTACAAATTTCCAATTTTACAATTATGGTAATTTAACAATATTTACAGTATACATTTTACTTACGGTAGTTGTGGTTCAAAATTGACAATTAATTTACAATTTTACAAATTTACAAATTCAAAATTTTTAATAAAATTGAATGATGACAATACATACAATTACAATTTCACAATACACTCACAATTACAATTACAATTTTACAAATATTTTACGTCATACAATTAAAATTACAATTACAATTACAATTTTACAAACAATTACAATTCCAATTCCAATTTTGGAATTAGAATTAGAATTGCAATTGCAATTACAATTTTGCAATTTTACATGCAATAACAATTAAAATTAGAATTAGAATTACAATTACAATTACAAATACAATTTTACAATTTCACATACACTTACAATTACAATTTTAGAATTTTACATACAATTACAATTAAAATTACAAGTACAATCATTTCACATTAATACAATTAAAATTTTACAAATATTTTACATACAATTACAATTACAATTACAATGTTAAAATTTCACATACAATTACAATTAAAATTAAAATTACAATTACAATTACAATTTTAGAATTTTACATACAATTACAATTACAATTTTACAATTTTACATATATACAATTACAATTAAAATTACAATTACAAACATTTCACATTAATATAATTAAAATTTTACAAATATTATACATACAATTACAATTTTACAATTTCACATACAATAAATTACAATTACAATTTTAGAATTTTACATACAATTACAATTACAATTACAATTTTACAATTTTACTTATATACAATTACAATTATTTCACAATAAATTAAATTTTACAATTACAATTAAAATTTCACAAATATTTTACATACAATTACAATTAAAATTACAATTAGAAATACAATTACAACTTTACAATTTTACATACAATTAAAATTAAAATTTCAATTACAATCACAACATAATATTTTATTATTATTATTATTATATTTATTTATTTATTTTTATTTTTATTTTTATTTTTTTATTTTTTATTTTTTATTTTTTATTTTTTATTTTTTTATTTTTTTTTGAATTTGACTATTCTATTATGATACAAAAAGAGTTACAAAGAGGCTCTGGCCTCAGCAGAGCTTGCCCATGAAAGCATCATACTTACACTGCATAGCTGGCTTTAAAGTGTTTACTTGACATCCCAGAAAAACAAAAACTGGACTACTGTCCCTATCTAGACAAACTGTATCACGCCGCGCACGCAGGGGAAACCGGCCATAAAATATTAACATATTTTCCAAAAACTGAAACAGATAACTGGTGAACACGAAAAACATAGAAGAAAAAACATCCATAAGACTGTAAAGGGGAAACCTACAATTGCTGATCATATTAGGTGTCATGAGAAGTGGTGGGTGGTTCCTCAACAATTCGGCATTCGTAATCAAGCAAATCCTCTTCCTCCTCCTGCTTGGTGTCTTTGTTGCTAGAGTATCCTCGCTTGATGTTGCCCGAGATGTCTCCTGGTCCAGTGTCCTGAGTCTCACTGCAGTTGGGTACCTTTATTTTCAAACCAGCACCTTGAGGAGGACCGTGCGTGTCGACTGCTCCTTTTGCCCCCATACCTGTATCCTTAGCATCCAAACCTGGAGGCTCCTCCTTGAGCTCAATGGAAATGGTGGAAACGATGGTGGGCTTGTTCAAGGTGCATGGGAAGCGAAGATGAGCAGTGTGATGATGTACATGGATAGTGATGGAGGTCGCTGGGATATGGGGAGAGCCCATTTCAAATTGAGAGCTCTCACGCCCACGCCCACGCCCAAGCCCGCAAGCACTTTTGGTATCCAGATAGTGCCCAGTGAAGTCATCCGAGGATGGGGACGAAGTGGCAGTGGAGGAAGTGGAGGGTGGGCGAGTGAAATGTCCTCGACTGCTACCTCTTCAGCAGCGCATACGCTGTCGAAGGCATAGCATGGTACGTTGAGAAGAATTGCGGGAGACGGAAGGGGCTTGAGCAGTGGAAGAGTCCAAGAACAAAGGAGGCCATTCGGGTAGAGCAGAGGGACTCAAATTAGGCGAGTTGGACCAGTGATTACAGAGGGGGCTCTGTGTAAAATGAATGTCAGGAGTCAATTCGATGCAGCATACAATAGAGCAACGTCTCCCTGTGATGGTTTGAGAGCTGGGCTCTGCAGCAGCAGGGGAGCAGCTCGAGCATAAAGGGGGCAGAGAAAGAGTGAAATTTCCGAAGAGAGCCATGCTTGTTAATGGCACAAACCAGTCTGGGCTTCTGTGCTGCATTAATGCAACGGAGCTATAAACAATGGATGAGTTAATGGTGAGTTGTGTGGGAATATGGGTGGCAGCATGGTAAATCCACGCGCTGACCCAAATCCTTGCCAACGTACACTTGCACTTATTCACCCGCATCTGGGGGGACATAATATTTAATAAATGTCATGATTTAATATTAAATCACAATCATGATAACGATCATAGAAAATTCATATTGACTAAAAAACACATTCAAATTCGCTAACATCATCTAATCATTGTGATCATGATCATATAGCAAAACACAAGCATTGTATAACATCATCACAACACAAACATCAAATATACATCTCATGTCAAATACCTGATATCACATACACATCTATTTGCAAGCTTCACATTAAATAAAAATATATAACATGACCTAAGAATATACACATCATGATGAACACCAACATGTAAATTAAGTACATCTGCAACATGTACATAAAATACATGGACCATCTATATATATATATATAATGTCAAAAATATACAATTGTATTATAACTTCATATAAATGTCAAATATTAGTTGGTGCTACATCAATAGTAGTACTAGTCAAGGCTTGCTTAGCCAGTGGTGTAGCCTCGACATGCTCAAATAGATGCCAATCACGTGCCTGCTGATCTGGAGGTGCCTCATGCTGATCACGGATTGAATTCTCATGATGACTCATGGATGGTCTAGCCTACTGATCAGTGGATGGTGCGGTGGCCTGCTTAGTCGACGGACCTGCCTCCTCAGATGGACCTGCACCCTCCTTAGGATTAGGTGTCTTCTCAGGACTAGGATGTGTCTGTTGAGATGGTGTAGACTGCTCAGATGATGCCTGCTCATGATCATGACTTAATGTTGCAAGATGCTCATCATGATCATATCTGACATGAGGTGGAGGAGGAGGTGGATTACTAGAACGAAGATCACTCCCCTCATGATCATCAGATAATGTGTTGCTCAACTGTCATTCTACATCTCCACCGTGCCTACGTCCACTGACCCTCCTCGCCCACGCCAGTATTCTGGTAGCTACAACGATATGCCACATGTGGGTCAACATATCATGGGGCATGACTCTCCATATATCTGTAAGCCTATCATCATCCTATATCTCTCTGATAGTAACAGGCCTGACTCCCTCCTCAAACTCTGAGTCGTCCAACTCCATCCTAAATCGAGTGTCAGGCCTACGCCTCACACCCGCTAGTATCTGTGCCTGATCATGAGGACCAGGTCTGTCACCATCCTACTCCTTCGCATCTTCCATCTCCTCGTCAGCAGGATCTACACCTAGATCACTCAGTGGCACTGGAATCTCATCGCCAACGAATGACCCAATATCTACAAAATATGTATAAGTACACAACAACAATTAGACAATTTCGTTAAACAATTTAATAAAAGAAGTTCAAGAACGTGTTAGAATAAATTTAAAGAAAACACTAATATTACCTCTATCATGCGGTGACTCATCATGTGTGAAGAGGATGTTGGTACACCCTTGCCAATCCAAACTAGCATACGGACATGGCACCAGAACGAAGGCGTGATCATCAACACTAGATAGCAACTCAAGTGCATCATGAGATATCCTAGAGGAAAAGTCAGACTCGCCCCTCTTGGGCATCATCTGGCCCCACATCTCCATCCATACATGTAGTATTGGCCTACGAGGCTGTCGAAAAAAAGTAGGCCTCGTCTCTAGAAATCTCTCAAAAAATCAACAAAACAACTCTGAAGAAAAATGGAAGGTAAACCTCCCACATGCCTTAGAACGACATCTGTCTAATGTTGTACAAAACTACTGCAAAACAATCTCCGAACACCTCACAAGTCGTGGTGCCTGTAATAAAGAATCAAAATAAAATAAAAGCTAGAAACTAATGCATTGACTGTCACTGGTATGGTGTGCAATGGTTGTCAACAATAGTGACAGTCACCTCACCTCCTCTGCACCAAACGAAGAAATACGTAACTGACCACCAGACACCTGAAAATCTGCATGAGAAAGTATATCGTTGCTAATATATCTCTGGGAGTACACCAAATGACTCCCTGCTACATAGCCAATGGGGACCTCTGGGAACTAGGGAAAATCCCGCTCTTTCCTAGATAGGCCAGTAATAAAATTTATGTCATCCTCAATGGGCACGTACCACTGGTTACAACAGACTTGGAAAGCCTATCAGTAGGCATCCCACCTAAAGATGAGTTGTCCCAATAACCATTATGGCCCTTCAGGGATGTAGCCTCCTCATAGAACTTGAGGAGGCCTACCTCCCTCAGGAGCAACTGGGTGGTTGTCGTAATAGGGAAAGGGTACATAAGTCTCTCCCTATCTCATGCCTCCCACAGGAGAACCATGTTATATTGGTCCTCCATATGTTCTTATTGTTCCCTTTGTTCTCTCCTTTGACATTGCTAAATGATTCACATATTAAATACATTTTTTTCATTAAATGAGACATGTATTTAAAATATATATATATATATATATATATATATAATTTTTTTTGAAAAAAAAAGAGCAATCGGTGTGCCCAAAAAACATTCTTGCACTAGTACCGGTGCATTTGTTTTTATCGTGCACCATCCTCGGTGTGCATGGAAATTTTCAGCGCACCGCAAAACATGAAATGTACTTTCTTCTGTGGTGCGTTGATGAAACTATCCACCCCGGGGCTGATAGTTAGGTTAATGCACCGCCCAACAATAATTCATGGTCAACGATGTGGTTGTTTAAACGACCACACCGTTAACCATGTACCAGCGTTGGGAGGGCAGTGCACTGACCAAACTATGCGCCCCGGGGCAGATATTTTAGTCAGTGCACCGCCCTACGGAGATCAGTACATGCTCAACGGTGTGGTCCTGTATGAGCTGACCAAACTATGCGCCTTGGGGTGGATAGTTTAGTCAACGCACCGTCCTCTTGACATCAATACATGGTCAACGGTGTGGTCATGTAAACAACCGCACCGTTGACTATGTACTGATGTTAGGAGGGCGGTGCATTGACCAAACTATCTGCCCTGAGGCACAAAATTAGGTCAGCACACCTCCCTCCCCACACTGGTACATAGTTAATGATGTGGTCATTTAAATGACCACACCACCATATCAGGTTTAAAAAAAAACACGGTGCGCTTTTTTGGTACTGCACGGGAACCCGTTGCAGTTTCCGTTAGCACCATTCGTGGTGCAGACTATAAATTTATAGGTAGCATAGTGAATAGTACGAGCCGAACGGCTCGAGTGCACAAATTTAAGATTGTTGAAAAATCTAATCTGCTAAAAATTTTAATTATTGAGAAACAAGTAAAATACTTGTACATTTGCGCATCGAGGAGGCATATTTGTTGAAGAATTTGAAAAACCAAATTTTCCCATCGTTTCCAAAATTCGAACTCCACAAGGTGGGAAATGGATGACAGCAATGCGTGCAATGGGAGCACCGATGGCAGGGCACCTCACACAAGGGAAATTCGCACCAATGCTTGAGAGCTATGGAGCACTAAGGAAGTGAAAATGTGGAATTTTCGGGCAGTATTTTTTTTCATTTAACCCTATTTCAGTGCACGGGTTTTTGAGGCACACCAAAAGTTTTCTCCCTAGCGCACCTGGCATGTTTCTGTTTGAGTGCGGTTTCTTAAGATGCACCGAGCCTATTTTTGAGTAGTGCAGCGGTGCGCTACATTAATGAGATGCACCAGGCAGGTTTATACGAAGAGCACAGTGTCTCAGTGTGCCAATATTTAGTATACACCAGTGCTTTGTGAGTTAAACGCATCGGTCCAGTTTAGGATGAGAAACGCACCAGACAAAAAACAACCACAAAAACCTCCACCCGCCAACATCCTCTAGAGACCTCTGCTACAAACGGATATCTGGGCTATTTTTATAAGGGGTTCCTCAAAAACATCTGCTAGAGGGTCTTTTCATTGTAGTGTTGGTAGCGGTAATGGTGTTTGGATTCTTGTTGGTGTCTGCCACTATCACCCTTTATCTCATGAATCCAGTTGATGCATGATCTTCCAGAAAGTTATTTCTTCCCACTTGTACAATATTCTTCTACAATTCATCAAATGATATATTGTACACATCCATCACCGATTCATTATCCAGGGGAACTACCTCCCCTTCATCATTTGGGGCTTTCTCTGCGGCTGAAGGTAGTGGAGTCTGAAAGGTGGCCTTAGGTGCCTTTGGAATGAGGTCCACATCTTCCTCTTGCGGCCCTAGTCCCACTTCCATGTACGTGACTTGAATCATCTTTTAAATCTCTTTAGCAAACTCTCGTTCCTGCATATGTTCGCTCACTCCTTCTGTTGTTGGTTGATCCTCTATCTACTCTTCAACCTGTGTAGGTGTCATTTCTTCTGCTATGGCACGTCGCATTTCTTCCTCTTATTTCTTTTTCCTCTCCTATTGTTCTATTATTTTAAGCTCTCCTTCTTCCTTCAAAACTTGTTCTTCTCTCTTCTCTCTTTGCAATGCTTCTTCTAAGGATTGTTGCACTCTCTTTCTCCACTCTTTTCTTTATTTCCTTTGTCCCATATTTGCTTCGATTTCCAAAGCTACCTTCTTAGTGAGAGGATATTCTTTCATTTTCCAACTTTTTTCCTCTTCTGCATTGTAGGCTACCTTTCTCTTTCCTTTTTCATGCACCGGATCGCTGAATGTTGTTGTTTCTTCTTCCAGAATTTTTGTCATCTGCAGAACAACTTGAGAAGTCCCGGTCGTACTAACTGGTTCATGAGGTCGGGAGGAGTTTTAAAAATTCTTCCATGGCTCCTCCTCCAACCACTAATATATCCTATAGACTCAGTTGAAGTATACTCTCACAAGCACCCCTCGGATCATACATATTGTAACTCTTTCTGCCCAAATCAAATCTAACAATGGCTTTCCCTTTGACATGTCTGACCTTGAGATTGTTAATCTCGTATAATCCTGCTTGAAAAGCAAGATTTTTCCATGTTGCATTATTCATCCCATGCATTGATGCTGACAACCCTGTGGAGATGTGATAAGATACCTCTTGCATGACAAGTTTTTTGGTGGCATATATTGGAAAAGGTTGTGGTGGATTATTCCCGTTGAATACTCTGATCAATGTGCCATCCATTGAGGTGAACCAATCTACGATCTCTAATATTGCCTCCATAGATTCTCGTGACATGCAAGGTGGGTCCTCTTGAAAGATGAGCATGTAAGCGGGATGATGTAGTGATCAGTATGATACTCCATGACTCCGCGATGACTACAATCCGATAGTATCTTCTAATAGATATGTATGAAAAGTTATCTCGGTGTACTTGTCCAGTTCATCCCATGGAACTGATTATGTGCACAAATTTTGTCCAATAAGTATGCAAACATGCAAAGGTGTGCTTACTGACCCTTGGCTGGATTCTAACCTTGTGTCACATGGACTATCAGCTGACGAGCCAACAAATCTGACCAATTGAATGACCTCCCCTTGTTCACTACCTGGTTCAAAAAGATAGCCTACCCCTTAGGAAAGGTCTTTATGTTTGGTTGGCCATATATTCTACAACCGAGTATGACTAGAAATTGATAGGCTTTCCTAAGTGTGTATTTTCTTGTACATGTCGGTGGGTGTTTGTCTAAACTTCATTGGATACTTCACCCAACTCTTGATGATATCTCTCATGTTCATGTAGTTGTGAGTGGAATAGAACAGTGATTCCATGTTCTTCATTGGCCCAGGAAGATGATAGATCTACTTAAAATCTGCTGCTCAAAATGTAGCAAGGTTCTGCCCGTTGATGTTTCTTAATGTCATCATTTTCACATCAGTATTTGAGACAACCCAACTGATCACATCCGCACATGGGAAAGATAGATACCTACATGAAACCTTGTAAATACCTCACTACATAATGTTGAAATACACTTGTCGGTCCTATAAGTCTGCTTAAAATTCCTTTGTAAAATCATCTTTGATATGTTGCAATGTCAATTTTGATCCCTTCTCTACAAACAATTGAGTGTCCACATAAACTGGTAAGTTCACTGGAACATGTTCAATTTCTTCCTTAGTGATACTTTCAATGGTTTCCTTTGAGGAATATATCTTGGATTCCGTTGTGCAAGTGACTGCTGGAGAGATGCTTAACAATAGTTGTACCTGTGGGACAGAAAAGACACTAATAATAAGCAAATATCAGATATAAGAAAAGCTACTTTTAGGACAGGTTCATGCAGCACACTAGGAAACTGACTGGAAGGATTGTGAAATTATTTGTGGAAAGAGGGTCTGACTAGGTTAGGGAACTTCATACTGCTAGTCCCAACAGTCTGGGTCAAATCTTGAGGCTAGAGATAGCGCAATGCGTAATTCAGCCTTAGTAGTGAGCCAAGAGAGACTGTGCATTATGTAGTCTCAGTGACCAAGGATGCAGGCTGAGGCATGGAACTCTGCAATGCACAGTGGGGCCAGCATGTGCTATGCATTTCATGGTTCTAGAGGTGAAGCTATGAGCTTGGGCCTCAAGATTACGTAATGCCCAGTTGGGCAAAGTGAATTATGGCCAAGTGAAAGGCAGATATTCCCAAGGGAAGAGTGAAAAAAAGAGCATATCTGAAATATGGTGAAGGCTTGAGTGCAGATCACACTAAGTGTGATTGAAACAATACAAATCAAGTGTAGAAATTTAACAAATGATAAGTGAACGAGATCGGTGAGGAGAGTCATCGCAATGATGACCATTAGTGAAAAACAAAGAAACTGATGCGACACTTGTGAAAGGAAAATGATAACCTGAAACAACACTTCCATAGGATAAATCAAGTTAAAACACCAACATGCATGGAAAGAAACAAGAAAAACAAAAATCATGGAAGCCAAACAACGAAAATCGACCGAAAAAACAACCAAAGACGATAAATGCAAAACTCACTCGGAAAAGTGACAACGATTGTACCGAAGGTTCCTTGATCCCCTCGAGAATTTTAGAGCTCCAAGATCGAGTGTGAGAATGAGATCTAGGGGCTTCGATTAAATATATTTTAGAAATTAGGGTTTATGAAATGCATGCCACAAATCAAGGGAAAAGAAACACATGGCGACAGTTTCGAAAAATAACAAGTGTGCTTCCTTCGAGTTTCTAAAAATAGATCCCTAAATTTTAGGGATGATTTTTACTTTTTTATCTTTTATGCTTTTCCCGGGAAAACTTTCCATGCACATCATCGGGAAGGATTTCGCAATTCCAGGGAATATGAAACTCTCAGCTTAGTACACTACGCAGTTTCTGAGCTCAATAAGGGATTGCGCAGTTTCTCGGCTAAGTGTTGGGTTGTCTCTCTTGACTACATAGTTTTCGAGCTGAAGGCTAACTGACAGTCATGACTACACAATTCTTAACTTGAAGGTTAATTCTGGCTCCATGAATTGCATAGTTTCTGGAGCCAAGCCCAAAACTTTTGCACAAGGCTTACACAAGAGGTTAGCTTGTGACTTAAAAAAAAATTCTAAGTGAAGAGAAAGTGCACAAAAGCATAACTCAAAGGTAAAAATTAGTCAAAGCATGGATACCTAATAACAATGCAAGGCAATTTATTGTGAAAAGAAAGTGAGGCTCCAAAATCTAAGCAATGGAAAAAGTTTGGAGGGTGGTTGTAGCCGCTACAACATGAGGTCAGTAAAGGGGGAGAGAGTGGCAATTTCTTGCATACCAAAAGGACCATTGAATGAACCTCATCGCTAGAATTAAATAAAATTCAGGTTGCAAGAGGATGTGGGCCCAATAGTTAGTCGATAGTCAGGGATGCATGGACATAAAAAGAAAACAAGGAGAAGGGGGCTCAACTCCTATGGAAATTCAGGCCCGACCTCCTGGCTTGTTCCAGTGGGACCCATAGTAGGAGGTCCTCGACCCTAACTAGTCGAAGGTTGGGCCCTGTTTTCGTTTGAAAATATGCAAAGTGAGATAACCCCGACTCCTAACCATGGTGTGCACAAGGATGGGAACTACAAATATTCATAAAATATAAAATTGTTTTGTGCTCGTATCTCCCAAGAAATCTATGAAATAATAAATATGATAACACATGGTCCTTATTGTGCATTTCATAAATTAAACACTGCTGCAAAAAAACGATCCGATGGTGGTCCACCCTACTCATCGTACATTGTATTAACTCAACGCCCCTCCAAACAGATGATTTGGTGGCACAAATATCATTGTGAAATAATATGAAAAGCGTTATGAACCAATGAAAACGTAAATAAATATAATTAAAAAATAAAATAAAATAAAATAAATTGTTTTCTAATGTTTACAATTTTTTTTTAACTTTAGCCAACAAAGACCCAATCTCTCATCCTTATGGTGTAGGCCCAACAATTAGTTAACAATCAGAGTTGAGTGGATGAAAAAATAAAAAGGGGAAGAAGGAAGAACGATTCCTGACCTCAAGTCGAGCTCAACCTCCCAAACTATTCTAATGGGACTCACAATCGTGGTTTATTATAGTAGAGGTTAACGACAATTGAGGTGCGTTAAGTGAAAGCACACACTAGTAAACCCTGACTCCCGAATTTTTAACCTTGGGACTCGCAAGTATTGTCCACATGGAAAAACCTGAGTTGTAAAGCATGTACGCTCGTGATATGTGTCTGTCCTATCATTTTTAATTTATTTTCTCAAATAGCTCATCTCTTTAGATAAGTTTTAAGAATGAATATCCTATCGAGTATTAACAAATCAATTTGTTGCAGTTCAAAAAACTCTAGCTGGTACAGTCACATACTTTGTTGATAGTGTCTTTCCATGGTACAGATTCAATTGCAGTGAGTTTCACAAATTTGCACGCAAAATTCTATCAAGTGTTAAATTTGTAGGTAATTTCATTCACTGCATAAAATTTAGTGAACATTGCACTGCAAAGCATATTTTTAAAAAAAATCAATATTTTATTATTATTATTATTATTATACTTATAATGATATTATCATTTATATTTTTGGGTAACCCTGAGTAATAAATTAGTAGTAAAATAAAATAAGTGAACATATGGACCTGTTGCCCTACACAATTCGAAGTCTGGAATGGGAAGTGAAAAAATTTGGTGAAAGGAGAGAAGTCCTGGCCCCCTACTTTCTTTGGAGAATTATGGTTGCGACATAATTATTTGTTTATTAATGTCACACTCGCGCTATCCCCAAATGAATCTAGTAGTAGAAAGGTGTTGCTATATTATATTTCCTTGGTATTTTGTACAAACAATTAATAATGGATCGCTCAAGAAGATAAAGTGTGTAATTAATGCAATATTGCCTCTAATTACAACATTAATCATGAAAACCCTAATTGTTTATATTTTAAAATCCTTACTCATTGGAACATAAATGATTTATATTAATTACAGAATGTGAACGTCCATTAGGAATGTTGAGGATATTATTATCTCTTATATTTTAGACTATAATTCCACATGAGGGCTTGTGTAACATGCAATGGAATGTACTCTCTTGGGTAGGGAACAAACTCATGGGAGGAATTGACTTGCATTGCATTTTTGTTGAAATTCCTGAGGTCAGAATCCTTACCCTGCATACTACCTTAACACTGAGTTGACCGGTATATGAATTCATCCCACCATGAAAAATTTGTAGCACATCCCTATTATTAGCAAGAGAGTTGGAAGCCCTTCAGCAAGAATCAAGTTCTTGGCTTGGGGCGTCCTACTTGGAATTACTTGTCCCCAAGCGATAAATGTTTATAGAAAAAAAACTCACCTAGTGCACCCTTGTCCATACGGTCGATGCCAGGCTTTGAACCTTCAGGATAATTTCCCCATTTGTGTGTCAAATGCCAATCTTCATGTGTCATTGCTTGTACTCTGAGGTCCAGGTGGACTCAGGAAGAGTAGTTGTGTCATAATATTGGGTGGGATAACACCAGTGGATGATTTAGTCATTTGTTATGAATTTAGAAGGACGATGATGAGGGTCCAATCAGTTTCCAATCCACTATATCCAAGGAATTGCTAAATCCACTCTGGATGGGTAGAGTACGCAAGAAGGGAGCAAGGCCTGATACAAGACACCAGATCCAAGATGCATCGAACCGCTCATAACTTTTCAGGACCTCCTTAATAGAACCAAATTAACATCCTGAACAGAGTCACATTGAAGATAATCTAACTCAGAATGAAATATTATAGCATTAATGTGATAATCATTATCCATTGAGCATAATGATGACCTAGTTGTGGAAAATTCAGATTGATGCCTAGGAATCGCCCTATCACTATGCGACGAAACAAGGAGTGACATGGATGGAGGAGAATTTCCTAAGATGAGGACAATAACAGACTATTGGGGGTCAACGGTCAGGCCCAAAAATAACAAAACTCTATGTGTTGAGGGATAGGGTCGATACCAATTGGCCTTTGATCTTACTACTGCCACTTTAGCCACTGAGTCACTA
>JAXQQM020083710.1:0-117500 GCA_034641835.2 Pinus albicaulis | reverse complement strand
GTTTGTGAAGAAAGAAGAGATGAAGTGAAGGAGCGCTAATTAAGGTTATTTAACTCTTACTCACAGATATAATTAACATCAACATCAACAGGTGTAGGAAACTTGATCTTCTTTCATTAATTTCTCAGAAAATTTAGTACCAAATTAACATTCATCCAGAGGTCCAAAACTCAAAACCTTTTTCTTTATTTTTATCTACTTAAATACATCAAAATAGTTCGTAACTGCTGAACTTCTTGAAATTATTTAGACTACCTAAACTCTTAATATTACTTATGCAATCATGCTAAGAAAACAAATTGAAACTGGAAATATCATTCGTTTTTTTCTGAATCTCATGCTACTGATGTGTCCCCCCGAAGTGTTGAGGTGTCCTTTCTGGTTATGATGCAGTAGCTGCACAGGTCTGTAACAACGCCTCAGTGCCTGACTTAACCCATCTGTCATGCCTCCCATAGTGCCACTATATGTTCTTCTGCCTGACTCTGCCTATGCCTCTGTGTGTGCCTACAACGTTCCATCTTCTCTTCTCCTTTTCTCTGCGTCGGGTCACTTACCTGAGTCTCTCTGCCCACATTCATACTTTCTTCCATTATCAAGGTGTTTCACTGGCTTTACATTATAATCCTCCTGTCTTCCTCCAATGTGATTTAACACAAGAAATGCCTTACCTTCGAATTTGAAAACCTTTGGAGTCTGCTTTTGAAACCACATTGCATCCACCCAACATCGCACTTCTTATGTCATTGTTTTTAAATTTTCTTTAGCACTTAACCTTTAAAACTTGCAATGTGCGATATGCGATCGTGTCCCACCTTTATCGCATATTTCACTCCGGCGAATTTGACACTTACCTCCACACTTATTCATTAAACTTGTGATTTTCAATTTGCGATCGGGTCCCAATGTCATCGCATATCGCACTTCGACGAATTTACCACTTACCTCTACACTTACTCATTAAAAATTGCAATTTGCATTTTTCGATCGGGCCCGACTGCATCGCATATCACACTTTGGCGATTATAACTCAAACCCTTTTCAACTAACTTTTAAAACTTGCGATGTGCGATATGCGGGCCAGGGCCATGTCATCTTGCCATGTCACCTTTCCACGCCATCACATATCGCACTACGGTGATTTTAACATTTATCTCTTGCGCCTATCCTTTGAAACTTGTGGTTTTCGATTTTCGATTTAATCTCCCTCGTCCATCTCTCCGCTTAAATTCTGCGCTTCGATCCTGACCGTCTGTTTTTCCCTTTGTGCCTCCTCCAAAACTCTTAATTTTCTAAGGGAAATACCCCATTTCTCTGCCTTCTATGATTTGAAAGTAAAGGCATAGGCTCCAGCTATCACCACATAATGTCTTTATTGAAACCTGAAACCACTTGAAGCGGCACTTAACTGGTTTTTGAAATTTAAAGAGAGTGTTCCCGCAGTTGATGTCAGTCATCGATTTGCAGGTGAGCGGATTTAATGACACTGCTTGTGGGGGCAGTCCTTGGTATAAATCTCGTGCAATTTTTTCTCTTAGGTTGCTGTTGGATCTGGGAGCGATGAATACGAGCCTTCGCTATACTCGAGCTTGGAAGAATGATAACCCTTACCGGTGTGTAATGTTCTGAATGTGCCCATCGGTCCGGCTCTTGACTGTTATGCACGTGAATGAGCCCGACTCGACCCACCTTCACATCTCATCACGTAATGTTAATGTACCAACATATAAATCAAAATTAATCTTTGACATACAAAATTTAACCTTTTCTAACATATATGTTTTTTTGGTGTTTTGAAAAATATTTCAGAGGTAAGTGCAAATGAGCCACAACATCTGGCTCCACCTGGGGATAGTGCTTTTTTCCACGAAAGCGCTAAGAACCGCATATTATTGCCTTATCCATTGGGCATGGAGTCAAATATTTCTTGGTGACATATGAAAAATCACCAATCCAGTATTTACAATGGTGGAATGCTGACTTTTAATGTTGGAAATAATGCTTTAGATATTTCTCATTCACAGGCAGATGTACTGACTCTCCATCTAGATCTTCCAAAATGAATTTGTTATTTGACCTTGCCTCAGAGATTCTGTATGGACCATACCAGAGAGGGTAAAATTTACCATGCATCCCCTTTTCTTCTCGTCAGGTGTCCCATCTCAGTACCAAATCCCCTGCTTGAAAGAGAACTTCTTTTGTTTTTCTGTCAAATATAGACTTCATCTTTTCCAGATAAGTAATCAAGTTATCCCTGACTTTGTTTATTTTTTCACTTGATACAATTATTTTGTTCAATCTTCTTACTAGAGCATTAGGTTCTTCCTGAGCTTCTTGAAGGAAAGAAATCACTAGTTTGGCCAGCTGAGTAGGAAATAATGCTTGAGTTCCATAAACCAGTTCATAGGGAGAGTTCCCAGTAGATCTCCTGGTAGTGACTCAAACTGCCTAGAGGGAAAACTACAACGTCATATCCCAATCCTTCTGATTCTCGGTGATTGTCTTCTTCAAGATTATGACCAATGTCTTATTTGAAGACTCTACCAATCCATTCCCTTGGGGATGATACATTGTGGAATGTGATAAAATTACATTATATGTTTGACAAAAAATAATGAAACAAGTAGAGTTGAATACCTGAGCATTATCAGTTAGAATTTTGACTAGACATATGAATCTACTGAAAATGTTTCCCTCTAGAAACTTCATCACTACTTGGTCATTCGCCTTCTTAGTGGGTATTGCTTCAACCCATATTGTAAAGTAATCAGTGGCAGTTATAATCCACTTGAACTGTCCACTTGACGGTGGATCGATCTCTCCAATAAAATCCAATCCCCATTTCCTAAAAGGTTCTTCAATAAATACTGGGATGAGAGGTAATGGAGCAAGTTTTTTTCTTTTCAGCAAACAACGGACACTTCTGACAACTTCTGACCATTCTATAAACATCTGCAAACAGGGTTGGCCAATAGAAGCCTGACTTGAGAATTTATGAGCAGTGACCTTGCAGCTATAATGTCCTCCACATAGACTTTCATGATATTCTTTGGTGACTTCAATAGATTCCCCTTTGATCAAACATAACATAAAAATACCAGTAGGATATTTCCAGTATAACTTTGCTTATACTATAAGATATGGCTGATATTTGAGCTTGAGAGTTCTGTATTTTGTTCTATTTAGTGAAGTTGGACAAGAAAATAAATACAGGTAATGCACAATATCTTTATACCAACCAAAGCACAAAAAATAGTATTGAATACATGTTTTTGACTTTTTTTTTACCTTCTTCATTAACAACTCCATCCACTAGCGCTAACAGATTAATTCCCAAGGCTTGAAAATTTGTCTCTATCAACAAATTCGCTAACCCATGTCCCTTGGCCAACTTGGTGGGTTTGATGTATGAATCGTACTCTTGGATTTTTGTTATCCACTTCCCCCTTTTTCCTTCAACATCAGTTTGGACCAGTACGTCTTTCACAGTAGAATTAGGAACATAAACTGTTATTTGGGATTGTAACACATAAGTCCTAAAGGCTTTCAATGCTTTGACCAAAGCATATGTTGGAAATACTGAGGGGGGGGGCAGGGGCGGGGGGCAGAGGGGGGTGAATCAATATTCCTTTCAATTAGAGCATTAGTTAATATTCAATTATTATCAGTGTTTGTACAATGATAGAACTAAACAAAAGGAACACAAATACACATAGTTTTAAAGGTGGAAACCCTCTCTGGGACCAAAAAAAACACTTGAATTCTTTTCTAATAATTCTTTAATATTCAACTCCAAATGAAAATAAAGCTCCAACTTCCTAGAATCTAGAAAAGGATTCTTCTCCATCTCCCACTATATGGACACTCCAATGCCTCAGATTCTTCAGTAGTCAACTGAATGGATGCCCCAACACCAAATGAGCTAAAACTCACCCTAGCACCACCCTAACACCCTGAAGTTTTCACAGGCTTGAACCTACTGGTGACTTCATGCACCAGCCTAGCACCACCCTACCACCATATATAAGAATAAAATAAGAATGGACTTCCGTACCAGGGAAAATGGTCCACTTTACAATGATATAGAATGATGTAGAAGAAGAATACACACTAGAGCATAACCCCAACTATGACACAACCACCTAATGATGATCCTAGACATTTCGACACTGCCTCTTCAACTCTTGGCAGATAAACACTAGTAAATTTTTTACAATGATGTATTTACAATGACTTAGTATAATGATACATTTACAGTGACTGTATGCAGTGCTGCCCACTTGAAGTCTTCATGTGATGAACTTCTTGATGCTATTCTACACCTTGATTGATGCTCTTTTCATGCTACCCTCTGCTGCACCTTGCTTTGCTTTGCTACCCTAGAAATTCTGGTCCTTTGCAGCCCTTGACAACACATGATCTAGCTTTTTCTTGCCTTCTAGGAGCTCGATATTGAATATGGTGTATCTCTGTTATTTCAGATCCCCAATATGTGATTTTTCGTTCTATATTATTCCTCTAAGTCTTCTTTCCAATTCCACAGGTTTGACCCAATTTTAATTCTTCAAGGGAGAGTTATTCCCAATCTCTCACAATGAGCTAATTATGGACTCGTTTAATAGAGAAAAAATCTACGGCATGCCACGTGTCACTTTTTATTTATTCGGTTCTAAAATTGATACAGAAAAACCTACATTCTATGTACTATCTACCACTTTTTACAGAATTCCAATCCGATACTCAGAGAGATAGTTATGACAATTTTTTCAAAAGGTCACGTCTTTGAGATGAAGTTCAGGAGCCTGCAAAAACACTGACTTCCAAAAATCATATCTCGGAAAATATTGTGCACCTTGATCTGAAAATTTTACAGAAGCTTCCTCAGTATTTCGGCTTCGCCTCATAAAAATTTCAGCTTCTGCACCTTTGTAGAAAAAGAATTTAGAGTGACAATTCCACGATGACCCGTTTCAAGTAGAAAAATCCCCACATAAGGAGGATATGAGGATCACAATTTATATAAATGCTTAGGTTGAGAGGGGCTTCAACAAGTGAACGTGAGAGAGAATTTAGGAGCTTAAAAATTATTAATTGTTGACTTTTCAATGACCCATGCCACAACCCCATGGGGTTTTAACCCACTAACTGGGGTTACAAACTTCAAACATGGATATCTCTCAAATTGTGAAGGATTACATGGTGTGTGATATATCAACAGAAACATCTCCACAAGTAGAAGCCATAAAAAATATTATTGATTCATAATATAGTAATTTTATAGGTAAAAATTACCATGCAACATCGAGGTAGCCCCTGGTGCTACTTGGGTTGACATCAATGACAACCGCTAATCAACAATCTCCCCTTTTGGCATTGATGGCAACACAAGTACTCCCCCTGCGATCATGACACCTCTCCCTACAACATTCTCTCCCCCTTTGACATCAATGGCAAAGTGTAACTCCCCCTAACACACAACCATCCTATGAACCTGTACACACTTCCACTCCCCCTTTATATTCTGAATAAGGAAAATATAATGAGAACTTGGGAGAATCCCAAGCTTCTGGCGAATATATTCCAATGCTTCTCGAGTACTCTTATGATCATAAAAGCTTCTTGCCCAATCTACATCTGTGAAGGCTTGAATAATGAGATTGTTACCCTTGGGACACCACAAGCCATATTCTGATGTTCCCTTTAGATATCTAAGAATTCTTACGACGACAATAATATGTGATTCTTTTGGTGCTACTTGGAATCTTTCTACTTGTCCAACTGCTTGCATAAAATCTAGCCAGGAGGCTGTTACATATGGAATAATACCAATCATAGATCTGTAAAACCTTTGATCCACATCCTTACATGAGTCGTTTATGCTCAATTTGCAACTTGTTACCATTGGAGTAAGGATGGGTTTGCAATCTTCCATTTTGAATTTATTGAGCATTTCCTTGATGTACTTGGCTTGACATATAAATATTTATTTTTCTTGCTGAGATATTTTAAGCCCTAAGAAGTATGTCAGCTCACCAAGTAAAGACATCTCGAACTCACTTTGCATCTTTGTAGAAAATTTCTTACTTAGTCGATCATCATTGCTACCAAATATTATATCATCCTCTTTAGCTATTAGACGTGCTTTAGTTGCTTCATCCATAACATATATGCCGTTTGGAGCTCGACTTACTGTAGCCACAATTTCACCATACCTTCCTTTCTTGATTTCACATTTTGTGGAGTTGAATAGTATTGTGTGTCCTTGATCACACATTTTTCCAACACTAAGCGGATTGTGATTCATGTTTTCAACCAATAGAACATTCTTGGCTAGAGCATCTTTGCTTCCGAGAGTGACGGTACCTGATCCTATAAAATTTTAAGATCCATCATTTCCAAAGGATACGGTTCCATCCTCCTTCTCTTTCAGAGATACAAATTTCTTTCTATCTCCAAGTGATATGTGTTGAGCAACCACTATCAACGTACCACACATCTTTGTTTTTTTTAGCCTTGAGAGAGAGAGAAAAATTATCATTCTTCCTCTTCTTCCATGTTCGTTCCTTTTGTGGCTTCAAAGATTCTTCTAGAGGATTTTCAAGTCTGCAGTCTCTGGCTATGTGTCCAAAGTTCTGACATTTGTAACATTCCATATTATTTGTTAAATGTTCAAATCTATTGATGTTTCGTTGAGCCCTGGGAGGTTCATATTTGATAGATCTCCTGGAATTGTATTGGTTCCTAGGGTACGTGTGACATTCTACATATTTATGACCAAATTTTCCACATGAATAACAATAGCCATGAGAAAATATGTTTGTACCTGGATGTAAATCTTCGTCGAGCAATCATCTTCCAAGGATGTTCTTGCGAATCTTGTCCAATGAAGTCTACATGCATGTTAGATCTCATAGGTTCATTTTATTTTGTTGTAGAAGGTCCTGCTTCTTCTTCTTTGTAACTAAGGCTAGCTCTGTCATTGTAAGATCATTCATTGTTGATGAGTTCTTCCAATGCCCTTTAGCTGTTGGCATAGTTTTGGACAGTTTTTCCCTTCTTCACTTCCTTACGCAGCGAGACTACTTCAGCTTCTAATGCTTCCTTTTCTTCATTTCTTTCTTCCAACTTCTTTGAAGTGACTCTTCAATACATTTGTGTTCTTCAACTTCAATTTTGAGAACTTGAACTTGTTCTTTAAGTTTATTGGAACGGATCTTCTCAGCCTTGAGCTCTTTTATAAGCTTGATTTCCTCCTTAGAAAATTCTTCTATGGTCATCCCTTCTTCTTCGTTGTTTAATACCTCTTGTTTAATGTGCTTGGCCATAAACAATACTCTCTCATTAGCTTCTTCTTCATTTTCATTGTCTTCATCAGATGATGAGCTATCTTCTTTAAAGAGAATTTTCCTTTTAAATCCTTTATTTTTTCTTTTCTTGTTGAATTTATTAAAGCCTTTATTTTCTTTTGAGTTTATATCACTTATGTTCGGTCATTTTGCTGCGAAATTCCCAACCTCACCACAGCTGAAACATATCAATAGAAGTTAACCCTTGAATTTTCCCTTAACATTTTTTTTTTCTTGTAAAGTAAGCATATTCTCCATTTGAAAGACCTTCTTCATCATCTTCCTTTTCTTCACACTTTCAGGTGCAGGTCTGTGCCTTTGAAGGTTGTTTCTCCTTATTGGTTTTCTTAGATGTAGCGAACGCAGTTTCTAGATGCAACGTACCCTCTTCTTCATCAAGTCTCATTTCATATGATATGAGAACTCCATATAATTCCTCTTTGCTGAGTTTGTCCAGATTTGCACTATATTCTAAGACCGATACCTTTGGGTTGAATCTCCCTTGTAACGTTCTAATAATCTTTCGTATAATAGTATTCTCGTCAACAGGATCTCCCAATCCTTCCAGAGTGTTGGTTATTTCATCAACATGTTGGAAGTATGCAGCAATGTTGTTATCTTATTTCATTCTGAGTTGCTCAAATTTTTCTCTGTATATTTGAAGCTTTGCTTCTTTGACATTTGAGTCACCTGCATATATATTCTCAAGCTTGTCCCATACATTTTTGGTTGTTTTACAACCCAACACCTTATGATAAGCAGATTCAATAATTCCACTGATAATAATATTCTTTGCTTTTGCATCATTTACCAAAATATTCTTACCTTGTTCATCCGCGGTTAATGTAAATCCATTTTTAACAGTGTCCCATACTTCATAACATTGCGCCAAGAGATACACCTCTATTCTTCCTTTCCAGAGTGCATAATTATTTTCATTGAATAGAGGTACACCATTCTTGGTATGCTCCATGACCTCCTTCCAGCTGTTAAACCGCTATTGAAGGAACTAAGCTCCAATACCAATTGTTGGAAATACTGAGAGGGGGGTTGAATAAGTATTCCTTTCAATTAGAGAATTAGTTAATCTTCAATTATTATCATTGTTTGTACAATGATAGCAGTAAAAAAAGGAACACAAATGCACACAATTTTTAAGGTGGAAAACCTCTCCAAGACAAAAACCACCTAAATTCTTTTCTAATAATTCTTTAATATTCAACTCCAACTGAAAATAAAGCTCCAACTTCCTAGAATCTAGAAAAGCATTCTTCTCCACCTCCCACTGGATGGATGCTCTAATGCCTGAGATTCTTTAGTAGTCAACTAAACGGATGCCCGGTCTCTCCAATAGCTGGCAACTCATCCAACTCACTTCTACACCACCCCTACCACTGTGAGAACCATCACAAGTTGAACCTATTATAACTGCCACCAAACCACACTAGCCTGCACACCCTATAGAAGAATAAAAGAAGAATGGACTCTCGTACCAGGGAAAATGGTCCACTTTACAATGATATATAATGATGTAGAAGAAGAAGACACACTAGACCATAATCCCAACTATGACACAACCACCTAATGATGATCCTAGACCTCCCGACACTGCCTCTTCAACTCTTGGTAGATAGACACTAGTACATTTTTTACAATGATGTATTTACAGTGACTTAGTACAATGATACCTTTACAGTGACTGTATGCAGTGATTCCCACTTGAAGTCTTCATGTGATGAACTTCTTATTTTTTTGCTACACCGTGATTGTTGCTCTTGTCATTCTACCCTCTTCTGCACCTTGATTTTCTTTTATTCCCTAGAAAGTATGGTCCTTTGCAGCCCTTGACAACACATGATCTAGCTTTTTCTTGCCTTCTAGGAGCTCGATATTGAATCTGGTGTATCTCTGTTATTTCATATCCCCAATATGTAACTTTCGGTACTGTAGTATTCCTCTTAATCTTCTTTCCAATCCCACAGGTCTGACCCAATTTGGATTCTTCAAGAAAAAGATATGGCCAATCTCTCACAATGACCTAATTATGGACTCGTTCAGTAGATCGAACTTGTACAGTGTGCCATGTGTCACTGTTTCTTCATTTGGATCTGAAATTGATATAGAGAAAATGAAATTCTATGCACTATTTGCCACTTTTTACAGAATTCCAATCTGATACTCAGAGAGAGAGTTATGACGATTTTCCCAAGGTCACTTCTTTGAGATGAAGTTCAAGAGCCTGCAAAAACACTGACTTCCACAAATCATATCTCCAAAAATATTGCGCACCTTGATCTGAAAATTTTACAGGAGCTTCCTCAGGATTTCGACTTCGCCTCATAAAAATTTCAGCTTCTGCACCTTTGTAGAAAAAAACGTTAGAGCGACAATTCCACGATGACCTGTTTCAGGTAGCGAAATCCACACATAAGGAGGATATGAGGATCACAATTTATATAAATTCTTAGGTTGAGAGGGGCTTCAACAAGTGAACGTGGGAGGGATTTTAGGAGCTTAAAATTTATTAATTATTTACTTTTCAATGACCCATGCCAAAACCCCATGAGGTTTTAGCCCACTAACTGGGGTTACAAACTTCAAACATGGATATCTCTCAAATCGTGAAGAATTACATGGCATGCCATATATCAATAGAAACATCTCAACAAGTAGAAGCCATCAAAAATATTATTGACACAGAATATAGTAATTTTTTAGGTCAAAATTACGATTCAATGTAAGGGTAGCCCCTGGTGCTGCTTGGGTTGACATCAATGACAATCACTGATCAACAACATATACTCGTTTCTCCATAATATTGTATTTGAGCTCAGCGTCTCTAAGAGCTTTAATGAAAAATGAAACTGGATACTCCTTACTATCTTTATTTTTCTGCAACAACACAACAGCAATAGTAGTGGGGGATGCAAATGAGAATACCTAAAAGGCTTTTTTATAGTCTGGACTAACCAAAACTGGAGCTTCCTGCAGTGGTTCCTTTATTCTAGAAAATGCATTCCTTGCTTCCTTATCCCTTTTCACTTCTGCATTTTTCTTCGATGTATCTGTTATACTTCTCGCGATCTCAGCATAATTGGACACAAATATCCTCAAAAATCTTGTTTTTCCCAGGACTCTCTGGATATCTTTCTTGCTTCTGGGTACAGGAATCATCTGAATGGATTCCACCCTTGTTGATTCAATATTTACTCCTTGTTTAGAAACTATGTGACCCAATAATTTACCTTCTTCTAAGGCAAATAAAGATTTATTTGGATTTAATGGCAGACCAAAATTTCTGCACTTTTGAATTTTTTTTTTCAAATTCTCCAAGTGTTCATCATCTGACCCTAAGAAAATAGTTACATCATCCAGATATATAACTACAAACATGCCACCAATGAAGGCTATGTCCATGGCCCTTTGAAATTTTGCACCTACGTTCATAAGGCCAAATGGAATTCTTGCATACATGAAGGTTCCCCAGGGCGTCATGAAAGAAGTCTTCGTCTGATCTTCTTTTTTTACCACTACCTGATTATACCCAGAAAATCAGTCAACCATAGACAACCTGTGAGCTCTTGTCACCTTCTGTAATACATAATCCATTTTTGGCAAAGGATAATTATCTTTAAGAGATGCTCGGTTCAAATTCCTGAAGTCTACACACAATATTATCTCTCCATTCTTCTTTCTTACAGGGACCAGATTAGAAACCCAGTCTGAATATCTGAGAGGGACTATATTTTTCGCCTGCAACAATTTCTTCACTTCTTTTTCGATTGGAGCTAGCAACAATGGATTGATTTGTCTGAGCATCTATCTGTATGGTTTGAGTCCTTCTTTCAATGGAATCTTATGTTGAATTATGCTTTTGTCATATGTTTTCAGGTCTTCATATGACCACGCAAACACATCCATATATTTCTTAAAAAGATCAATGTATCTTTCTTTGTAGTTTTTGGGAACACCTTTGAACAATTTCACTATTTTGGGTTCCTCCTGCATTCCCAAATTACAATCTTCCATCTCTTATTCTTGATGTGTTTTCTTTGAATCAACAGAAACATCATTAGCATTGAATAATCTTTCAAGGGGAACCAACCCTTTAGGGAGCACATTATCTTTCAATTGGATAATATTTTTTTCACCTATTGACTGCTTAAGGTTTCTTATTTCTGCTTTCTTCTCTGTTAGTTCTTCCTCTTGTTCTATCTCAGCATCCTCAAAGTTTCCAATCATTGTGAGGAACTGGTTTATCTTTTCATCATCATCAAACACCTGCCAATGTTTCACATTGTCAGGGATAGAAGGTCTATGTCTAATTTCAATTTCATACCTTAGCCTTGGATTTATTGGAAGTTTGAAAGTGTTGGTTGCAACTGCTAAAGAATCTGCCAAACTATTCTCCTATATGATCTTAACCTCGGATGCTTAGTTTGAAAATGGTTTTTAACTTTCCTTATTATCAATTCAGAGTCACCAAAAATTTAAATACATTGAACTCCCATCTGTTTAGAATCTTGAATGTTTGAGATTAAGGCCTCATGCTCAGCCACATTGTTTGTTGAATCAAATTCTAGTTTAAAAGAGAAAGGCATGAGGTTACCTTCTGGTGATATCAGCAAGAATCTAGCACTTGCACCTTCCTTGGAGTAGGCACCATCAAAGTAGCACTTCCAAATCTTCCTTGAGTGTAGCTCATTATTTATAAATACTGAATAGAGTTTCTTCCCTGTGTCTTCAACAAATTCTACATCTTCATGCAACATGAAACAAGAAAGATCTTTTGTTTCTTGATTATAAATGGGGGAATTTCCTGCATCTTTCTTGGAGGTGGTCTTCACAAACCTGGTTTCCCTGTACGGTCTCCTTTCTTCCCCATTAAAAAATAGAGTGATAGCATAAGTGAAATCTAATTTTAGAACACCTCCTAATTTTTCTCCCCAAGATCTTGACAGGAGCATTCCAAACCTAGCTGGGATGTCAACAACCACTACATCCATGACTATACTCTTTGCTGGGATTTGTGCCAACTAAA
This sequence comes from Pinus albicaulis, assembly GCA_034641835.2. Taxonomy (NCBI): domain Eukaryota; kingdom Viridiplantae; phylum Streptophyta; class Pinopsida; order Pinales; family Pinaceae; genus Pinus; species Pinus albicaulis. Next base: position 105,113 of record JAXQQM020083710.1, on the reverse strand, counting down.
CTGCTACATATTTATTTAACACATTTCACCCTTTTGGAATCAAATGAATACAGATCCCTATAAGGTTTGGTAATCTGCAAGTTAAGTTCCCTCATAACAGACAATGGCATGAGATTATTGGACGCTCCTAAGTCTAGCATGAAATTATGTAGATTAAAATCATGAAGCAACCGAGAAATATAGAAGGGTGGAATAGAAGGATCTACTTCTTCTACATGAGTACCAAACATGACCACTTGGCTTTTCTTCTTATAATTTCACCATGTCACTTATATCTTCCACCTGTGTGAGATTAATAAATTCCAAAATTTCTTTCTTGTAAGCTGGTATTTTAGCTAATTCTAGAAGAGGTACCTGAATTTTAACCTTCTCCAACTCTTTTTCCAAACTAAAAGCATGAGTTTTCTTAACGTTATTTTCAGGTTCTTCTTCACTCTTTGTAGAATTTGTCGCTTGTTCAGGTACAGAAACAACTCTCTCTAAAATATTAGTGTAAACTTATTTGGTCTGGGAAGATTCACCCTATTGCACATTTGTTATATTAATTGAATTTACAGGTTGTTTCCCATTACTCACCTATTTCGCAAGGTCCTTTTGTTGTGGAGTCACCATTGGAGGAGGAATGGAACCTTTTTGTTCACCTTCATTGTCCTGCACTCTAGATCTCTTTCTAGACCTTAAATCATACATTTTATGTAACTCAGCTCGCGTGAAATCTGTGAATTGCCTACAGTATTCATCCATTTCATCTTGATCAAAAGATACTTCAACTTCAACATATTCTCCCTCACAATCTTCCTCTTCATCCTCTTGTATTGTATACATGGCAGATACCTGATCCTTGGCCTCCCTTTCTTCATCTTATGTTGGCTCTGCGGGTGATGCTTCTATATACAACGGTGCTTGAACTTGGTCTTGATCTCTTCTTTCCCTCTGCAAAATTTCTAGGGGATGTCTTCTGAATTGAGGGTTGAACCGCCCTCGGTTTTGTTATACTTGTCTTTGGAAGTTTTTATTTTCCAATTCCATATTAGCTAGCTTATTTGTCATATTTTTTATCACCTTTGTAATATCTTCAATTCTTATACCTTGTGATGATTCTTCTTTTTCCTTCCCCTTCTCTTGGACTAGTTGTTTCCCTTTCACCTTTATAGTTGCAGTCATATTATATTCGCTCTCTAAAGCATCTATCTGTATTAAATCAACATCTATCTATATTCGATCAAGAGTAGGGGCTCTTCTCTCTCTCAATGTAAAGCTAAAATCAGCTTCAAAAGCCCCAGAAAATGCTACCTTTTCTCCTACAGGGAGGGGGGGGCTTCATCTCTATAGGTAAACTATTGTACAATTTGTTGAATCTTTTTAGAAACTCAAAAATGTTTTCATTAGGCTTTCTTTTAATTGCATTAAATTCTGTCAATGAGTAACCATGGTCTCCCTTTTCTCCCCATCCCTGATTGAATTGAGTTTCTAACTCTTCCCAGTTATTTATTGAACCATTTGGTAGACCTTTGAACCATTTTCTAGCCTCTCCATCTAGAGACTGCACAAATATTCTCATCACAACATCAAGATGTTCTACATTTAAATTCTCAGCAAAAGTTGAAAATGAGGGTAAATGTTGTTCTGCAGTTACTTCATCTTCTCCAACGATACAAGGAAGTAATTTAAGGTATTATTGAGGCATGGCATTCATTGGTTGTGCAAGATTAAGTGGTGCATATCTATTCATTAAGAAAGCTGGTCTTGTCATATTTACACCTTTGTTAACTGTTGCTTGGGTAGTTGAGGTTGATAAACCTGCTGTGAAAGTGAATGAAGGTGGTGAGAAGACTGATATGGGAGCGGATTGATGAAGAATGGCAGAAGAACCAGAAACTATATTTGGTTGAGCTTGAGTGAAGGTAAAAGGAACAGACTCGAAAGAATGTTATTCTAACTTAGGTTATTGATAATGAATGGGTGTGGAAGGAGAATCGTGTTCCAAGAAAGAGAGTTCCTTGGAAATATATTCAAACACAGGGTTATGAGAACTACTGTCAGGAGCAGACAATGTAGGATTAGGTGTTGAAGGAGTTTCAGGTTTCTGAGACTTTTTAGAAACCAATATTTCTGGATCTGGCAAAGTAGGGACTATCTACTGTGAGGTATTTGACCTCGTGTGAGGCCTTTTGAAAGCCAAAATTTTCAAAATAACAAACACAACCCAATATTTTCTCCTCACTGAACAACTAGAGGAAATAATGTGAAAAACCCAATGAAAATAAACTTTGTTTCTTCGTCCCCGGCAACAGCGCCAGAAAATTTTGTATCTCAAGAAACAATCCCTTGGCTGTGGTAAGGAATCAGTGCTTAAGATATTTTATAAATGTATGTCACAAGTACAATATCAAATGGCCTCTGTTTAATAAATTTGGAATTTAATTACTTAATACCCTCAATAATATAATATAATGAAAGCCTTCACAATGACATAAACTGCTGATATTTGAATGAAATGAAAAGAATAACTGTAAGGGAAACTCAAAATGATATGCTGAGAAGAAAAATCTATCACTTTTAAGTTTAAAAGGAAATTCATGGAGAGAGAGGAAACTCGAAATAATATGTTGTAAACATAGAATCTATTACTTTAAAGTTTCATCGAGAGTTTGTGAAGAGAGAAGAGATGAAGTGAAGGAGCGCTAATTAAGGTTATTTAACTCTTACTCACAGATGTAATTAAGAGACCGGATGCTACATTACTTCAATTCATTCAAAGAGGAATAAACACAAAGCGAAACTGGAAATACATATCAACATCAACAGGTGTAGGAAACTTGATCTTCTTTCATTAATTTCTCAGAAAATTCAGTACCAAATTAACAGTTATCCAAAGGTACAAAACTCGGAACCTTTTCTTTATTTCTATCTACTTAAATACATCAAAATAGTTCGTAACTACTAAACTTCTTGAAATTACTTCAACTACCTAAATTTTTAACATTACTTATACAATCATACCAAGAAAACAAATTGAAACTGGAAATATTGTTTTTCTTGTTGAATCTAATGTTGTTGATGCGTCCCCTCGAAGTGTTGAGGTGTCCTTTCTGGTTAAGATGTGATAGTTGCACAGTTATGTAACAACGCCTCAGTTCCTGACTTGGCCCAGCTATCATGCTTCCCATAGTGCCACTATATGTTCTTCTGCCTAACTCTGCCTATGCCTTTGTGTGTGCCTGTAGCATTTCGTCTTCTCTTCTCCTTTGGTCTGCATCGGGTCACTTATCTGAGTCTCTCTGCCTGCGTTCAAACTTTCTTCCATTATCAAGGTGTTTCACCAGCTTTACGTCATAATCCTCCTTTCCTCCTCCAATGAAATTTAACACAAGAAATGTCTTACCTCCAGATTTGAAAACCTTTGGAGTCCGCTTTTGAAACCACATCGCATCTGCCCAACATCTCACTTCGCATGTCGTTGTTTTTAACTTTTCTTTAGCACTTAACCTTTAAAACTTGTGATGTGGGATATGCGATCGGGTTCCATCGTCATCGCATATTGTACTTTGGTGAATTTAACACTTACCTCCACACTTATTCATTAAAACTTGCGATTTGTGATTTGCGTTCGAGTCCCACCGTCATCACATATCGCACTTCAGCAAATTTAACACTTACCTTTGCACTTATTCATTAAAACTTGCGATTTGTGATTTGCGATTGGGCCCCACTACATCACATATCACACTTCGGCGATTATAACTCAAACCCTTTGCACCTAACTTTTAAAACTTGTGATGTGCAGTATGCGGGCCAGGGCCACATCATCTTGCCACACCATCGCATATCGCACTTCAGAAATTTTAACATTTACCTCACGTGCCTATCCTTTAAAACTTGTGATTTTCGATTTGCGATTTAATCTTCGTCGTCCATCTCTTCGCTTCAATTCTGCGCTTTGATCCTGACCGTCTTTTTTTCCCTTTGCGCCTCCTCCAAAACTCTTAAGTTTCTAAGGGAAATATGCCATTTCTCTACCTTCTCTGATTTGAAAGTAAAGAGCGTGGGCTCCAGCTATCACCACATAATGTCTTTATTGAAGCCTGAAACCACTTGCGGGGGCACTTAAGCGGCTTTTTGAATTTGAAGAGAGTGTTCCCGCAGTTGATGTCAACCGTCGATTTGCAAGTGAGTGGATTTAACGAGACTTCTTGCAGGGGCACTCCTTGGTATAAATCTCATGTAATTTGTGCTCCTGGGTTTCCATTGGATCTGGGAGCGATGAATACGAGCCTTCGATGTACTCGAGCTTGGAAGAATGATAACCCTGAATGGTGTGTAATGTTATAAACGTGCCCATCGGTCTACCTCTTGACTGTTCTACACGTGAATTACCCCGACTCGACCCACCTTCACATCTCATCACGTAATGTTAATGTACCAACATATAAATCAAAATTCTTCTTTGACATACAAAATTTTACCTTTTCTAACATATATGTTTTTTTGGTGTTTTAAAAAATATTTCAAAGGTAAATGCAAATGAGCCACAACAGGCTGCATGTGGAAAGAGATTAACTTGACCCTTCACATGCTTTTCTTTTTGTGAAGGAAATTATTTATTAAGTTTTGATAAGACAAGGAGGGGCACTACATAGAAATTTCTGTAAAGATTCATAAAATATTAAATTTGTTTTGTCTCCTAATTTCCAAGCCATGTACAAAAATATGGAAAATATTGCCCATTGTACGTCGTAGATAATAGACACGAGAGAACAAGTAAAATATGGCGTCACACATCACCATTGCTAAATAATACTCCAACCCTCCCATCCAATCACAAACTAAATAAATAGAATTCAAAAATTCAAAAAAATAAAGTTTTTCCCTAATGTTGACTTTACATATTGTTGGTTTAATTTTTAGTGAGCAAGGGATTAGTGAAAGGTCAACACATTATTGAATATGTAATATCCTGCCAATCTGAAGGATAATAATATAAGTTAATTAATCAAAAAGTATTTAAAAAAACAAAATAAAACAAAATGTGATATAGAAAACATAAACGACTTATACAAATAGATTTTAAAGCATAACTCTTTAAAAAAAACCAATTATGATAAAGAAACCATGAATAACATGAATGATATTTGTCTTTCATTAAGTTAGGTTTTCTTATAAAAAGTTATATTTTTTAAAACATTGTTCAAATCACTTAGCTTACCATAATTTTGCAAGTTGATTAAATTTCCTTTCTATAAATATTATTAAGACTATTGCTTCAAATTGTTGTGCTTCTCATAATTTTGCATAGGAATAAAATATTTTTATATAAATCTTATTCAAATTATTTATTTAATTGGGCCAAAATGGAAAATATTGGTTCAACAGTAATATATTATGATTGAGGATCATTTTGGTATGTTGTTGAATATAGAGATTTAAGCGATTTTTATTTGTTTTCTTTTAAATTAAAAATAAAAAATTGCAAAAACAACAATTAAATTTTATAAATAATAATTTATTTTATTAGTAGAATTAAATAAAATTATATAAATGAAAACAAGTTGTTGTTTTAATTAAATAAATATAATGATAGTAATTTAGGGTTTAATATTTGGATTTATAATATAGGGTTTTTAATATCTAGAGTTTATAATATTAGGGTTTATAATATTTTGCTTCATATTAGGGCTTATATATGTCTATTGGTTTATATATATATATATATCATATTTCATGATGCAACAATTAACTGGCTCCACATTTGCAACTCCATTACTGTTATGTTCCTTATACTCCCAGCGGATGAGCCCAAGACACTGTGCAGAGTGATTATTCCTGAATTTATCGATAAATCCTACCCTTGGGCCTACTTTGATGGGTCTACTAACATTGCTAGTTTTTTTGGTGGGGCTACTCTTTACCATTCAGATACTCACCATTATCAGATCAAAATGGGTCTTGGCCCGAGTACAAATAACTACTCTCAACTCAACTGTTTAGACTTATACTTATCTTTGTCCTTGAGAAGAGTTGCAACAGGATACATATTTTTGGGGATTCCAAGATTGTGATTAACTTTTTCAAAAATGAGGCTCGTTGTCACATGCACACACTCAAAGGATTGATGGCTGAGATTATGGCCCTCAAAACACATTTTGACACCATTACTGTTGCTCATATTTACAGGGAAAGGAACGAGGTGGCTGGCCAATTTCCAAGGAAGCCACGCAGTTAAAATGGGGCCAATGGTTAATTAAAGAAAAGGATGGATCGGAGGAGTACCAGTACTACCACATGATTTTCATAGAAGATGCAGATGGTTTTGGGGCCGTCTGATCAGATAGTTTGATCTATGGCGGTTTTTTTTGGCGTATTTGTTGTGAAACCGGCTCCAAAAAGAGAAGAAAAGAGATATCAACACCTTAAAAATAAGCCACTTCGAGGGGGAAACATCCAATACATTACATGAATGAACAATTCTTGGATGATACAAATGACCAAAACCTCCTTCTATATAGGGTCCATGTGGGGCCATAATATAATCCTAAAGGGGCCACAAATGTAATCCTAGCCGATCAATAATAACAACATGGGGGTTACATGGCACAATATCAACAATAAGGGGGCTACAATAACAACAATAAGGGACTACACTAGTAATATAGGGACCTAAAGTGACCCTCTCCCTCAAAAAAGTGGTGTCCTCAATGCTTGAGTAGCTCTTGATGCTTTTGTATAAAATTCTCATCCTCCCATGTGGAATATTCTACAGGAAGGTTCTTCCACTTGCTGAGATACTCTGAAATTGATCGTACTTGTCGAGTTCTTGTTTCTGTGATTTCTTCATAACTTCTTTCAATGTGATGTTTATCTTCCTGTTGTTTCATTAGATTCTGCACCAAAGTTAGGTTATCCATTGAGAGTTGGAGAACTTGTTGTTGATGCTCGATGTGATATTCCACTAGTTTATCATCCATATTAGCTATTATTTGGTCCTTCAAACCATCCACCTTAGCCTTCATTTCTTCTTTTAAACCATCTATGTCATCTTCAGTTGCTCTTCGTAAGATCGAAATTTGTTGCACTTGGTACCGTAATTTTGATATCTCATACTGCAGTTCTTCCTCTTCATGCGTCATAGTATATATTTTTGAGGGCTTAATGGGTATGGAATTATTTTTTGGAGGCATTATAGAACCCAATACTGATAAAAAATATAAAATATGCCCTTGGAATCACGTAAAACTGCTTTTCCAAACAAACATTATGCAATTTTAAAAACCAAATACACACCTTTTTCTTGCTTTTGAGGAGCACGATATTGAAACTTCATTATATCTATGATTTTGGATCCTAAATATCTGAAATTAGGCACTGAGGTAGCCCTTTGAATTCTCTTTCGAATGCCACTGGTCTGACCTGATTTGGATTCTTGAAGTCAAAGTTATGTCCAATGTCCCACAATGACTTATGGACTGGTTCAGTAGAGCGAACTTGTACAACTTGCCACGTGTCACTATTTGCTCCTTTGGTTATGAAATTTATAGATAGGAAACTAAAATCCATGTACTTCCAGCCACTTTTTACAGAATTCCAATCCGATGCTCAGAGAGAGAGTTATGAAGATTTTCCCACGATCACCTCTTTGAGATGAAATTCAGAAGTCTCAAAAAGACCTAACATCCACAGATCATATCTCCGAAAATATTGTGAATCAATATCTGAAATTTTGCAACGATGTTCCTCAGGATTGCGGCTTCGCACTCTAAAAATTTCCGCTTCTAAACCTTCGTAGAAAAAAATTTATTACGAAAATACCACGATGACCTGTTTAGGTTAAATTCAGAAGCCTGCAAAATGACCTAACATGCCCAGATCATATCTCCGAAAATATTGCGAACCAAGCTCTGAAATTTTGCGACGATGTTCCTCGGGATTTTGGCTTCGCACTCTAAAAATTTCAGATTCTGAACCTTCGTAGAGAAAAATTTATAGCGAAAATGCCACGATGACCTGTTTGGAGCAGTGAAACCCTAGAATCTCAAACCTCTGATACCAAATGTTGTGAAACCAGCTCCAAAAAGAAAAGAAAAGAGATATCAACACCTTATAAATAAGCCACTTCGAGGTGGAAACCTACAATACATTACATGAATGAACAATTCTTGGATGATACAAATGACCAAAACCTCCTTCTATATATAGGAGTGCATGGGGCCATAATATAATCCTAGTGGGGCCACAATGTAATCCTAGCCGACCTAACAATAATAATGTAAGGGCACAATAATAACAATATGGGGGTTACATGGGTACAACAATAACAATAACGGGGGCTACACTAACATAATAAGGGACTACACTATTAATATAGGGACTTAATAGTATTTTGTGTCTTTTTTATGTTATGTAGATATTTATTTTGACTTTCCTAGTACTGTGTAAACATTTATTTCTCTGTTTTTAATGAACTGATATGACAGAAGGTATGATCATATTTTTTTCATAGCCTCCTATGAAAATGATATAACATGTAATTTTCCTTTATCAATGAAAAATACGATTTTTTCTTGGGAAAAAATAAATAAATAATACACACACACACACACACACATATATATATATATATAGGTTTATTATATAATTATTAATAATGATACATAGTCATATGTATCAGTCAAACATATATAAACATAGTCAAATAAAGTCAACCATTAGTCATATGATTCATATGTTATGATCTTGTAACGCTTAACGTGCTCCTAGTTATTAAATGAATGAATATGGTTGTGTAATAATAGAAAAAATTGGTAAAATTTATCATAGAGAACAATACTAATTTAGCTCCCCTCTCACTATTGTCCAAGGTTTCCAACACTTCATCCATTGTTGCTACCCGTTTTTCTTCCTTGATTGCATCTTCAAAATTAATTGGATCATGTACATGAGAAAACAAGGAGAAAACATAATTCATACTAGTTCTACTTTCATCTTTATTTTGTTCATAATCTCACTAAAACTTATTATTTTTTGTATTCTTATGCTTTCGAAAGATGGATGTGTCACTAGATGTTAAACTTGGATAATGTGGAGTTTTAGATCTTTGTTGCGCACTTGGAAGGGAATTTTCTTGAATGCACAATACTGTCCTATTGATTGTTAACAGTGCCAATTGAGGACTACCTTTTTTAGCTTGAATAAGTGTATGAGGAGTCACCATTAAAGAATTAATTGTTTCTGCTAATTCTTCTTTATGTTGTTGTGTTAAACTTGTTGCCACATTAATTGTCTTCTCCAAACTTCCATCCCATGCTTACTCTTCTATGAACTATACATCTTTGTTGATTTGTATTTTTTGGTTATTTGATTTTAGAGCTTACAAGCCTTGCATTCATCACTATAGACAACAAATATGTGTTTGTTATCCAATTTCTTTCTTAATTGTTCCAGAACATCTGCATAAGCCACACATCCAAATACTCTCATATGAATGAAATTATGATTTGTTCCACACCGTTCTTCTTTAGGAACCATGTTCCCTCCACTTTTGGTTGCACATCTATTTATAATATAAGTTTCACAAGTTATAACTTCAACCCAATAATAATTTTTCAAATTCTTTTCCTTTAACATGATCCTCTATGTTTCCATAATTTTCTTATTTTTTCTTTCCGTGACACCATTTTACTGAGGTGTGTACCCTGTTGTAAATTTTTTATGAATTTCATGCTCCCTCCAAAAACGTTTAAATTCATTTGGGATGTATTCACCACCTCTTTCAATTCTCAAATCTTTGTTGTAGTGCCCACTTTTCTTTTTAACAAGAGCCTTGAAATTTTGAAAGCACTCAAACACTTCATTTTATGTTTTAGAAAATAGATCCATGTCTTCCTTGCATAGTCATCTATGAATTTCAAGAAATAATAAGTTCTTCCAATTGATGGTGTATATTGGTCTACATAAATTTTAATGGACAATTTCCAATGGTTCCTTTGCCTTTATTGACTTTCTTACTAGAAATGATTCTCTATGTTGTTTTCCTAAGATGCATCCTTCGCATAATCTCTATGTTTTTTCTATAAGTGGTAAACCCTTTACCATGCATTTACCGTGTAGTATATTTAGACCTCCAAAGTTGATATCCCAAATCTTGGATTCCATATACAACTTTCATATTTTATCTTTTCTTGAAAATTTGCTTGAGTAACTACTACAATTTTCCTTTCATCTTTTTGTGGATTCATTGATAGTTGTGCTTGCACACCTTCTACATTCAAATCTGGTTTTATCTTTAGGGGAAACATTGTATTGCTTGTCATTTTAACTTTTTCAATTAGTTTCTTACTTGGAAATTTATACCGTAGTGTACCCCTTTTGCATAAGTTGTTCAATACTTAGTATATTGTGCTTTAAACTTGGAAACAAATACACATCTTAAATATACTTCTTCTCCCCCTTCTTGGTTATAATATTGAGTTTTCCTTTACCCGTCATTGCCACATTTTTATCAGTTCTGATGTAACTTTTGATTTTACACTTTCATCCAAATTAGAAAACTTTTGTATGTTTCGTGTCATATGATTGTTGCAATGTGAGTCTAAAAACCATGCATCATTTTTTTTCTCTGGTGCTACATTACAAGCTAAAAAAATATTATCTTGATTTTGATTTTCTTTTGCCAATTTTTCATTTGGTTTACTAGGGTCATATTGTTTCTTTCTGCATTCACTTGCATAATGCCCATACTTCTTGCAATAATGAAATTGATCTTTATATTTATCATACCTTTTACCTTGTGTCTGATTTTGGCTTGAATTTTGACTTGTATTTTGATTGTTGTCTCTTCCACTTGAGCTTGAAGGGATGCTTCTTCCAATTCTGTGTGAACTTGTTCCTCTACCTATGGGCATTTGATCTTCCTCTGCCTCTCCCTTTACAAAATAATACTTGTGTCTTGGAAGTATGTTCCAATGAAATATTTTTTGTTCTACTCAACCTATTTTCATGAGAAATATGTGAGGCGTTAAGCTCATCGACTGAAAATTGTGATAAATCCTTTGTCTCCTCTATGGCCACAAAAATAGGATCAAAACTTGTTGGTAAACTTCTTATAATTTTTTCAACTATTCTTTTTTATTAAATTGTCTCACCATGAGATATAATTGGAGTTACCACTCCAATAAATTGTGTTAAAAATGATTCTATTTTCTCAAAATCATTCATACGTATGGTTTCAAAATTTCTTCTTAATATTTGCAATTTTGTTATCTTCACCTTTTACATGCTTTGATATTTTATCTGAAGAATGTTCCATGCTTGCTTAGACTTTTTTGTTGCTACAATCCTTGGAAAAAATACTCCCATGCACTTCTTGGAATATGTAGAAGATGGATTTGGAGTCAGTCTTCCTATTATATCTCAACAACTATCTTTCTGCTTTTATTAATGCATTTATGTTGCTGCATCAACTAGTTATTGGAATCCATTCTTTTCTAAATTCTATATCACTTGTGAAAAAAATATCTTCATTGTGATTTCAAAATAATCATAGGTCTTCCCATTTATAGCACTCCCCTTCAGTGGTCTGTGTTGGGTCAATTTACTAGGTAAATGAACACAAGTATTTAATTATCAATCCAGGTTTGTAGAACTTAGAAGCATCTCCAAAATATATGGATTTCAACTACAAAAAGTTTAGAAGATGAATTATTAATAATAAAGGAAATGCATATTACAAATATAAATCTTAACTAAATAATTTCTAATTAAATCATTTAACAAGCAGCAGAAGAAGCCCCTAACTTAGGAGAACTTGTTTGTCCTTCTCTTACAAAACTACTTCATGAATTAGAAACCAAAAACCACTAATGAAAAATAGATCAAGATGCATGAAATAATAAATGAAGAGGCTTCTAACTAAGGAGATCCTGGTTTTACTTCATTACAGATTCATTCATCATTACTACCATTGTCAGAAAACAAGAACTTCAGAAAATCATTTAAAAACAGGAAAGATGAATTCTAGTTCTAGCTCTAGATCAAATAGAAGGAATGTTTAACTTAAACATTGGATTACCCCTTTATATGCAGAATAGAAATTATAATTAGATTTATCAACAAACATAGTAAATCATCACACATCTAATTAACTAAAGCAAAACTAGCTAATTAAACCAAGAAGTGTACTTGGCTCAGTGTGGGGGCCCTCCACCCTTGCCTCACACACTGGGAGTACTTTCAACTATTGAAACTTATTCAACTATCATGCATAATAAAATGATAAATTATGTCTTCAATTAACTTCATAAAATAAGAATCTCAAAGTCTCAAGTTTTTCCTACTATCTTCTCCTACCCTCCCTTAGAGAGAGAGCACTCCTATTTATACATATGAGTTGCTTTGAAAAAGAGATAAGCAACTCATAATTACAAATCCACTTTTCTTTCAACCAATTTCCAAAATTAAAAAATATGATCCCTATAAATCTTTACACAAATCTTGGATGAGATATCCATAACCTCATGATTTTCACCTTGAAATGAGCTTGAATGAATATCTCCTTAAATCTCTTTGATCCCTTCAAATCCTCACACAAATCTTGGATGAGATATCCATGATCTTATCCTTGAGATGAGCTTGAATAATTATGTCCTCGAATATCTTTGATATATTCCTACACATTACAAGACTCACACAACTTTTGAGACATATATGAAAATATATTAATTTTCTAATAATTAATCACAAATTCTCGCAAAATGCATGAAAATAAATAAATTGGAAAATAATGAGGGAGACCCATATTTAACATAGAAAGAGTCTGATGAATAGTGAATGGAGAAATATAGTATGGATAAATGTGAGGAATAAAAAAAAGGAAAAGAGGGTGAAAATACGACATTTTGGAGTCCCAAAATTCCCCCCAACTGAACTTGTTGCATGTCATCGTGCAACCTTGCATGAATTTTCTTGTACACTTTTGGCTTCTTAATTTTGGCTTTATGTGTTTTGAACAATAAATAATTCCATGATGTGAAGTTCGTGAGTCGCAGTTGATAGTTCTTATGGTTGGCTCTTATGCAACAACCATGAATATGATAAATGTTGGTTCTTGTGTTAACAACATTCATTTTGTTTTCTGCAATAATATTTTAAGAATATATGCACTGGAAATGACAAGCTATCAATGTATATAAGAAGGCATTTTTCTTCATGTTTGTACATCATGCTAGTATATATTTTCATGTTTTTGAATCAAATGAAACAAAATGTAATTGGAAGAGACATGTTGGTCAATGGTATAGAAGATGAAATTATGAGATGGTAATGAGGATAGTGCCCCCCAACTAAATATATGTTATGTCTATGAAAATGAGATAGGAAATGGCACATGGTGAGGGAATTTTCAAAATTCATTCATTTCTAACAAATAAGGAATTATATTATTAAAAATTAGTAAAAAATATACCTCCACTTACCAAAAAAGTTGATGAACTATGCAATAAGAATGTGACTAATGATGCTGCTGGATCATCAAAAATGTGGTTGCTGCTGCTAGATCACGGATCATGCGGTTGTTGATGCTTGATCACGGATCAAAAGATGGAGTCTGAAAGTGGAATCTCATATGGCTGAAAACATGTTGCTGCAACTGTTGATGGTGTCATGAAAAGTATATAGTCCTCACCTGCCGCAAATCTCGATGGTAAAAATCTAATCATGTAAATGAATGTGTCGGTGTCGAGCATGAAAGGAAGTCATTGGATTACCGACCATTAATGAGTTTCGTTAACCAATGCGAGGAAAACTAACCATTGATGTCGATGAGTGCCAAGGTACCTAGCACATATTGCAAAGTGTGAATATATGATCTGATGTCGAGCCACTTGCAAGATCCAACGATCAAGGGACATTGATGTATTCCCATGATTTTCGGTGAGAGAACTTGTCATTAGGGCATACAAGCATCAAGGTACTAATGATGACTCTAGTCTTTATCCCATATAAGGTGTTGAGGTTGATGGGTCGAGACTTGTTGAAATGTGGGCCTTAAGGAATCCCACATCATTCAACACGAGTTCGTACAAAATTTTTCGTAGGACTATAGATAAAAGATCTCATGGTCAAACAATTGTTATGGCAAGGAAGACAAGGCAATGTAGAGAGTTGGATGGTTTATTTGTAAGGTAAAAATATGAACTGAAAAGAAGGCAAAAATGTATGTGACTCCGAAAATTAGTTATGTGTGAAGTCGTGATGGATAAGGCAATGAATCAGTGGACTCCCATATGGATGACTATGAACTTTGAAGGAGAAATATGGATAAAACATATCGTGGCGCAAAAAAAATTTTGTATGATGGAAAATGTCACGACATTTGTAATGTAGTTTTAACTCCTCCTTGCTTCAATGATGTATGTGAACTCTGGAGATCTCGTCTTCATGAACTTGGATCGTCTCCATTCCTGTTAAAGCTCAATACAAGTCCTACATGAAAAGTGTGAGATCTTTTGAAAAACATAAATGCAACAACTTAATAAAATGAAATGAATTTTTCTTACCTGTTGCCTTTGCGTGCAAGTTCCTTTGAAGTGACTCAAAAAATTGTTTTCAAGAGTTTTATGAAATGTTTTTTATTTTATTTATTGTTTATTTTTTTATATATTTTATTTATTTTCTTATTTATTTATTTCATTTATAATAGTGTTAACACAATCTAGAATTTCATGCATTATTATTATTATTATTATTTATATAACAACAAAAATTATTATCAAATATGAAACACACACACATATATATATATATAATTGTTTAAATTATTATTTTTAAGCAAAGAAAATTATTATCAAATATGAAACATATTTTCTTTTATTTTTTAACTTAAGGCCCTAGTGCCTAAATTGAAGAGGATCACATTGCAACATTAAAAATCCAAGTCATGTATTTACAATTGAACCTGAAGATAGGAGCAACTGATGCTTCAAAGCCATTGTTGTTGAAGAGGATTTTCCTGCATGAATACTTTGTCCAAGAAGGGATCCATCTGCAAGGTTATTTCTCGATTCATCCGATGATAAGGATTCCCTTCCTTAGTCTCAACGCAGGTTGCAATTCTAGATGTGTATGACTATGTTTCATATGGACAGAGGATCACTAAGTCATATGCACAACAAAGGAGACATAATTATGACAAGAGAATAAAATACTTCTATATAGGCCCTCTAAACTAGAGTCTACTTTGTGAAAGCCTCTCAATACAATATTTTTTTAAATGATGAAGACTCTCGCAGTGAATTAGTGATAAATCAAAGCTCTGGAAATGAAGAATTGAGGAACTCGATGTTTCCCCTGATGTAGCAGTCCCCTAACTTTCCCTGCTATATAAGCTACATCGAATAACTCTTCTTCCATCTATTTCTTACCCCATTTACTACAATCTTTTGTGCATTCAATGCACATTTCTATTATTGTCTTCTGCAACTCTTTTCCATGTATTGACGAATAAATTTGGCCAATAAACACTGCAAACTAGGCATTGCATCACGTGAATGAATATCGATGGATTTTTAGGTTTTGTGCAGATATAAATTTGCTACTAACCTCATCCAGTCCTTGGAGTCTTCCATCTAATCCACGCCCATATTTGTATGGATTTCTATGAGGTATGATCTTTGTTCCCTGGAAACCTGAGCTACATAATGTGTTAGTGGCATCTTTATCTTCCGTTCCAATAGTTTCATTGACTCTCTCTGCTCCGAGTGATTGTGACTAATACCTTCAAGAAGCGTCATCTCCAACTCATCAAAGGTTTTAATGAAAACCTGAAACTTTTCAGCCATGATGCTTTTTTGAATTATGGCACATATATATATATCCCACTAAAAGGTGACTACTGGAAGCTACTGACGAGAAGCGATGGCACTGTTCTCAGCTCCGCGTGAAGGGGAAAAGCTACTGACAGGTTGATCTAGGAACTAGGTGAGTGTAAACTTAGTTTAGTGGTAACCATGCCATCATTGAGTGGAGCTCTATGGAATGTGATTGGCATTTCGACTACACGTTCTTTGCTTTCTAGGATAGCTCAGTTTATGGGATACTAGCCTTATTCTATATGAATGATGGTTGGTTGTTCACGGTCTATCTTTAGTTGCTATATGTAGGTTTTTTGGGGTGGGGAATGAAGCTTTATGGTCCGATGCCTCTTTGGCTCCACATTTGATATGTACACACAGTGTTTGATGATATCTGTTTTGCTACGATGTTATCAGATTGTGAGGAGGTAACTTTGATTATTCTATACTGGTTGTTGGCCTTTATCATATCACGAGCTTCTATAGATCTTATTTTCCAAACCAATGCATAATCAGAATGATTGTGTGCACTTGAGGGAGCCCTCATCTAACTCTGAATCACAGTTTATAATTTTTACGACTGGGTGGAAAGCTTTTTGGCAGAGTTGGGTGGATTCTTTTGTTATATCTTGACCTTGCAAGGATTTCGGATTTAGGCTGTTTTCTAGATGGTGGACATGTCTGGGGTGTTGTTGTTGTTGTTGGTGTGTGGATGGTTGATACATTCTTGCTGAATCTGGTTTTCTTGGCGCCGGAAAACGGTTGGATTGGTTGGAGAATACATTCAAAATTAGATAGGTTGGTGGAATTAATACATAGTGTTGGGATGGCCACCCAACAACTCGACTATGTTTGATTACGTCGAGATGGTATTTTGTTGACATTTAGAATTCTTTATCTAGGTTTTATTCCCCGCTGATGTGCCTACGATGCCATATTTAGATTTCTATAGGTACTTTATCCGAGTACTTTACATCCATTATGTGACGTTATCTGCAGAGATCGGGTGTTATTTATTCCATTATATTCCTTTTGCTATCCTGGTGGTGGCGGTTTTCATATTGGAATTCTAAATTTCTAATGTGGGTCTTAATTGGTTGACGTAACACATCTACGTTGCTATCGGTTTTTATATTTATTCCCTCTAGTCGTGAGGGTGGCGGGGGATTTCATTGGGATTTTCACACTTAATACATTTATTTCTGATATGCTATATTTGGCGGTGGAGGCACGAATGTGGTGTTGAATATTGGTGTAGGTGGAGTCGTGTTGATGGCTATCGACACGTGGGGGGGGTGTGCCTACGTATTTGATCCTTGCTCGGGTAAGTATCCATTGGGACTCACGATGGTGCATGATAGTGATGTTCTTTCTTCGGATATCTCTTCCCACGAGGCTCTTATTGCTTTGCTACTATAGACGTTGAACAAAAAACGCACCAAGACTTTTTGAGATTGACGCAAGGATTATTGTTGAGTCGGTATTCTTTGCTCGGGGAGTCGGGGTTTCATGGTTGTGAATCGGGCCCAAAACAGTCGGGTAAGACTAATATTGATAATCACGGGAAAAAAGCAACAGGGGGAGGATCGCGAGGTTTTTCGAAGGCGGAACCAACGAAGGAGCGTTGTTTCAAGCCGGCTATGGCGATTCGGGAGGTAATTATGGAATATGACGACCTGTGGGGAAGGGTGGCAAGCCTTCACAAACATGCCCTTATTGGGAGGTGGATGTTTGATGATGGCAAGGATTTGGATATGGTCGAATGGGTTAAGATACACTTTGGAATCCAATCCTTGGATACACGCTGAAAGGTAAGCATGCTACTAAACAAATCGTTCGGTGTACATTTCATGAAGGAGGAGGACATCGCCAAGATCATTCGACGCACATGGGTCCATGGGAAAAGCTTCATTCGGTTGGTCCATTGGTATACGGGTTTTAACCCCTGTCATGGAGAGCTCCCAAGAACAGAGTTATATGGGTTAAATTGTCGGATCTTCCATTGGAGTTCTTGACATTGAAAGCATTAAGGGAGATTGGCGACTCCATTGGAAATTCCAAATATATAGACCCTCGAGTTATTGGTGCTGCCGATAAGCGAATCGCTTGGCTATTGGTCGTGGTAAATTTTCTGTGGTGGTTTACCGGAGATGTGGACCTGGTTTTGGGGTCGGCGGAGGCATCGTCGGCGGATCAATTATTGGGGTGTTCCCTTTTGATGTTTAATTTGTCATTGAACGGGCCATTTGAAGAATAGTTTCCCTATGCGTCTCGGGACAAGCCGGAATCACAATGCTTGCATTTGTTGGGGCCGATATCGGTGTGGATGTACAACTTCATCGTTTGCGGCTCGTGAGGATGGGTCAAATCTCCATGCAGTGGTAAGTCACTTTTACCTTCTTCGGGTGACAACGATCATATCTCTGCTAATGACAATGCTGAGACACGGGATCCTCTCCGATGATGCCATTCCTTATGATAATTCACATGTTGAATCTCTGTCTAATTATGTTTCCCGGGAATGTGGGGGGGGATCCACTTTACTTAATGATTGTATTCCATCATCTTTCGTCACTCCTCATCGAGCCATCCGGGGGGTATCTATCTCTATTTTGATTATTCCTTCTCTTGGTCCGAGATCTTGGGTTACAAATTTAGATGACCATGATAAGTTATCGGGAGGGTACTCTACTCCTCCTTCGCATGTATACATGGATGGCTTGGGTGATAAGTTATCGGGTAGGAATGATGCTTGATAGGTGTGGTGTTCTTAATGATGTTGGGTCCGAGATCATTGATATCCCGGGGGCTCCCAAAGTTCTTGTATAGTTGTTTATTCTCGAGAAACACGGGTCACCTCGTCTATCACGGGGAGCAATTATACGTGTCTCCATCCATGCCCCCGTTGGAATGGGCATCCCCATCTCCCCCCTGCTTTCGATATTGCCCTTGACATATCGAACTCTCATAAAAATTCTATGAGGCGGTGATATTGAGTCATTGTTGGACAACCCAAATCTGGAATTTGCGCCCCTTACTGTATTTGATAGGGTTCCTAAGCATAAGGACATTGTCATTTCCATGAAATACGGGCTGAATATCATTGTACGTAAGAAATCTAAAGCGGGAACGAGACACTTCGGGGGTAGGCCTAAAACCAAGTCTTTGTTTAATGATGAATTACTTGATTTGGCTGATGTACCCATTTCTTCTTTTGAGGACTCCGGGGGTGCTTAGAGCAAGCAAACCCCCTGTCGAGTTCCAAATGAACTCGATCCTTTCTATTAATCTACGAGGAATGGGATGATTCCCACAAAACAATATCGCCCTGAAGGACATTCTCAATTATGTTAAGCCAATCATCATTCTCATACAAGAATCTTTATGTGATAGGATTAAAGCAATAAAATATGTTCTTGCAATCATGTCTGGGTGGCTCGACTGTGGCGGTTGATGCGGTTGGACACAAAGGTGGCGTAGTGGCTTGTTGGGATCAATCTCTATTTAAATTCTTTGCATATAGTTTTTTTGGTGGCATTCTATTATCGGGATGTATACGTGGTGTACGGGAGAAGATAAACATCATAAACTTATATGCTCCCCTGTCATGGTCGATATGGTTTTTGGGGTCGGGATAAGATGCTCCGAGTATACTTGCTTTACAAAACTTAATCATCATACGGGGACTTCAACTCAACGCTTCTATCGGATAAATCTTGGGGAACTAAGAGTCGGTGGGACCCTTTGGGTCGTGTACATTGGATGCATATTTGAGCAGGCCCATATGTATGATGTTCGCCCAAACCCGATCCTCCCTACTTGGACCAATAAACGTGGGGGGGGAGAACTTCATTGGCAAAAAGAGCGACGGTGAAGATGCGGCTCAAGGATATTTTGGGGGATATTCGCTCTCATATTCATGTTTCGATATTTCGAGATCATATGGCTATGGCGCTGACTTGGAAAAGGGAGGAGGTCGAGAAAGGGTTTCCTTTCAAATTCAATCTTGTGTGGTTGCTAGATGAGGAATACAATGAAATCATCGGGGACACAATGGAGTAATTTTTTCGACATCGGAGCAATTATATGGTTGGTTGTTATTACATAAGAAGCTACAACATATTAAACAGATCACTAAATAATGGGAGATTAGAAAGAAGCGGATGCTTAGAGCTGAATACATATACATCACCCACACCCTAAATGATCTATATTCCAAATTTCAAAATGGTATTCCAGATAATTAGACCTTCCATGAAATGGAAATGCTACATAAGCATCTGGAAAGATATTTTTGAAAATTGAGGAGATTATGTGGAAACTTAAGAGCCGAGTCATGTGGTTGAAAGAAGGTGATATGAAATACTAAGTTTTTCCACAAATCCGCTAACGAGAGAAGGAACAAAAAATGCAATTTGGTATATCCAAAAGGAGGATGGTAACCTTGTATTTTCCGAGAGATGACATTATACGAGAGGCACATCACCATTTCTCAACCTTTTATCAAGCTGATCCTACCATATCTGCGTCCGACCAGGGAATGGATACTTCAATACGTCCCGAGATGTTTGATGTGACTCGCTCTACGGGTCTTGAATGCGAAAGTCACAAAGGAGGAGGTGGTACAAACTCTTAAATCTTTTGCCCTTGACAAATGTCCGGGGCCGGATGGTTGGCCTGCGGAATTCTTTTTACATTTTATTGACATCATGGTTGATGAAATTACAAAGGTGGTGGAGTATGGCGAGGATTTCGGGTCATATATCGGTGAATATGAACTCCACTTTTTTATCCCTTATTCGAAGACCTACGATCCAAAGAAGTTTATTGATTTTTAGGCCAATTGCATTATGCAATCTTTCTGTACAAGATTTCTTCGAAGATCATTTCAAATAGAATGAAGGATACTTTATCAAAACATATATGTAAGGAGAAATATGGCTTTCTAAAAGGACGATCCATACACAATGCGATGGCCATTGCACGAGGGAGGTGATGCATTCTATACATGCTCGGAAAAAAAGGAAGCGACGGTTATGAAAATTGACTTATATAAGGCATACGACACTGTTGATTGGTCTTACATTAGATTGGTCCTTCTCAAGATTGGATTACCAGTTCCATCTATTCGGTGGATAATGGCTTGCATATCTTCTGCGTCTTATCTTGTTATTATTAATAGTAATCCCGACCACTTTCTTCCAGAGCACAACGGGGGTTACGACAGTGGGTTGTGCTCTGTCTCCTCTTATTTTCATTCTCATAATGGATGGTTTCGATAGTTTGAAGCGAGATGGCGCTAAATTCTTGCTTTATATCTCGGTTTCTCCTTTTCCAAAGAGGTATGTATTACACTCTCTTTTTTGTTGACGACCTCCTCATTTTCTGTCAAATTATGAGGAATCACTACTTCTACATCCATTATATGATGATTCGGTTTGGAAAGGCAACTGATTGTGCATTAATAAAGAGAAATATTTTATTATATATGAACATGGGGAAGTACAGGGAGATTCTTTTCATTGCCAATTTTATGGGTATTCAAGTTAAGCTGAGCCTCGGAAGGCTTAACTTATTTGGGTTTCCATATTAAAAGATGTGGATATGGTATAAAGGATTGGGGGTGGTTAGTTGAAAAAATTCAAGGCTAGAATTTATAAATGGTCTCACCCGGTGGCTCTCTTTGGGAGGTAGACTAGTCTTGATTCAAGTTGTTCTTGCCCAATATGTGGTATATTGGGGTCACCTTTTTTATCTCCCGGGAACAGATCATATTCCACATCAATCAAATTCTGCAAACTTCCTTTGGGTGGGTACAAATAAGAAGTCTCGAATCCATCCGATGAAATTTGAGAACCTATGTAGACCAAAAAAGATGGGAGGATGGGGTATCCTCAACACTCGCGCATTCAACTCGGCGCTCTTGGCCAAGTCATTGTGGCGTGCTATCTCTCGGAAAGGGATGCTGGAATGACATCATATATGTTAAATACTTAAATAATGATTCCTTACTACTCTTTTACAACATATGCTTATTGTTGCCTCGGTGTCTTTCGAGTATATGGTTGGGTTTCAATAAAATTTTACACTTCTTTGTCGATAGAGTTATATGGCACTTTGGTAATGGACAAAATATCATTATTGGGAAAGACAAAATATGTGGTATGTGCCTTGATTCTCTTCGAATTCGCGGGTGGTACATAGACTTGCCCAGGCGTGGTAATTTTTTTCCCTCAATCAAGTCATACACTACTAGTCGTTGGGGGCTCCGATTTTAAAAGATGCCTCTCGGCTAGGTTTATATGATGATGATGCGGACTCTTGGGCCGCATATGTGTTGAAGGCCAAAGCGGGCGGGCTATGTTATAATATTGAGGGAGATAGAATATCATGGGGTGGCATATTAATCGATGGAGTTGTTATGGTGAAGGAAACATACTCTTTCCTCATATCACGAGATAAGGATACGAGAATTATCAAATGATTCTTGGCCGTTTTGGCATCAAGCCATCCCCACCAAGATTCTTTTTATTCGATTGGTTGCTATGGAAGAATCGGATTCTTACATGGGATTCGATTAAGCACACGAGTTTTTCGGGGACCTGGACGATGTGCCCTATGCAAGAATGATGAGGAATATGTAAGACATCTCTTTTTTTCTATGTCCAATGGCTTTGCAAATTTGGGATTTATTTACTCCTCATTTCACAAATTCTTAATGGGTTCCACAAGACTTCATGGAAGGCTGCGACGGATGGGATAAGATTAAAGGAATTTTTCAATCTTTACCCTTCTTTATTACATGGGAAATTTGGTGGCCCGCAACGAGGTTATTTTTTGAAGGTGGTGTTTTCTCGATTCGGGGCTACACACACTACTATTATGAAGTGGATTTCCCATCGTGTGGAGGTTATCACACCAATTGTGGATGGCTCTTTTAGGCTTAGGCCCCATGCCATTGCTATGCATGCTATTTTCTTTGATGGGGCATGCTAGGACGGTATGATGGGATGTGGCGTTTGGGTTAAAATGACTCATGATGAACGCATACGAGATATGTTGGAACGCCGGCATGGGCGCTAACATTTTGGCGGAGCTCTTAGCTCTATGGAGTGGGCTCTTGGCGGGATATAACTTGGGGTATCAAAATGCAAACTTTTTATGGGGATTCTAAGGTGATCATTGGAGCGGTGTATGATTCCTTTTCTATCTACTGCCCCCATCTGTTCAAGGGTGGATGTTGAGGACTAAACATCTATGGGCTAGAATTAATTTTCCACCTATTACACATATTTTCGAGAGTTAAACACCGGGGTCGATGGTCTATCTAAGAAAGGACTATATATGGATTTTGGAATCATGAATGTGTCTCAATATAAGGGTGGAGTTCGGATTTGGGACTCGACATTCCCATTCCTTGATCAACTCAAGCTCATAGTTGGATGGAGTTTTTGTATCGCTTTTTGCTTTTCTTATTATCCTCGTTGGTTTTTACAAGTGAGTGCAATCTCTTCCCCGGCGATTACAAGCGAGTGTGATCCTTTTTTTTCCTACTAACGACTGCAAGCGAGTGAGTTATTATCAGATTATAGGCTGATATTATTATGGGTTTATATGGCTTTGTCCTCAGCTGGTTACGTTATTTCGTTTTTGGATGTATACAGAGCTGGCTTCATTTCTCTTTTTGTTGTTTGTCTAACGCTTTGGCCTATCTTATTTAAACAGTATTGGTATTTTAAATGTGGACACCGGTAGGAATATGGTGTATTGATTTTTCATTATCTGTATTCATTTGTTGGGGATATGTCCGGCAATTGTTTATGCTTTCTGTTTGAAACTCGGTGACCATAGATGCCATCATTGGCCTCTATGCAACAATTTAGCTTTCAGAATCATGGAACCTGTTCATGTAAGGTTAATAATGTCATGCTTGATATGTTGGTGTATGAGTCTCCCCTTGGATTTCTCATCACGCAACCATATATCTATGTTTCATCACGCAACCATATATCTATGTTTCGAATATGTACTGCTATTTTCTCATCAATAGACAGTGGTTTTTTTCTTCTGAAAAAAAAAAAGCTACGACGTCAACTCCAAGTGCTGTCGGATCTTAGTTTTCACAGAATCGGGTGTCCCCTGCAACCTGCTGTGAGCATTGTCAACCTCCGGCAGAGGCTCCCCCTCGTCCCAGCATTCCACTTCCTCGTATAGCCACAACAGCGCGTTGCAAGGGGAGAAGAAGAACAACCAGATGCCCAACATGGCCTACTGCCTGTCGCCTGATTGGAGAGCTCGTAATTTTGTTCAAGAATTCAATGGAATGACCAAAATCTTATTGTTAATGAAAAGTAATTTATCGCCAATGGTCAGGTAAGTGCCATGGGATCTACTCAAGATATTCCATGAAATGTCCAACGATGGAGGGCTTACAGTTATGATGGTAAAATGACGCAAATAATGCCCTTTTTGTTAGTGCAGATAGGCCGCTTGGCTAGTCATAAGCAAAGCTCGATAAATTTTACCTCAACTTCCGGGAATTGACTTCAATGAAACCATTTTTATTGGAACCTTCAACCCACAAGGTTGATTCTGCCAGTGACTCCTAACTGCCTCCTATAAATTCGATGACAGCTAATTGATGGGGAATATCTTGGCGTGATTTCCTCCTCTTCAGGTTGTTGACGGTGCTAATCCTCCTCCTCCCAGATTGATGGAAATCTCTCGAAATCTTTGGAGGCTAGCAAATCGCCCGATTCCATAAGCGGATTCTCCAGTCTCGGCATTGGAATCAACTTGCGCAGACCCTTGATCCTTCTGGCAAGAGGACTGGGCCTCCTCCTTTATTTCCATGGGGTTGCAGTTGTTTTATGCCGAGAGGAGGATGTGGACTTGCGGTTTGTCCAGCTGTCTTCAAAAGATAAATCACTTGCGGTTGGATCAGTTTCAGAATGGGATAATTACTTTGTCGATGGAGGAACTATCCTCCCAAGCCTCAAAGTTTCTCTTCTGCTAAAACGATGCGCTCTGCCCATCGCAGCAGCTGCCAAATGCTGCATAACTCGTATTGGCCAGTGAAATTGTGGATCCGAGGGTAATAGTGCAGAAGCCATACCTTGGATCAGGGAGCTCACGTCAATTTGAATTTCAAAGGGCAGGCTAGGAATGAAGTATTTTTTCGAATTAATCGAAGCACTCAAATGCGCAAGATTATGAATGCCTACTGTGACATGCAATCCATTGATTTTAACTCAATAGCTTTTCTGTTTGATGGACGACGCCTGCCAAGCGAGAAAACTCCTGATGAGCTTTTGATAGAGGAGGGGGATGACATTGATGCCATGCTTCACCACACTGGTGGGATGTTTTGAATGACTTCGATAGGGTCAAAATTTGAACCAAGCAATGGTCACTTGCATTCTGTTGTTAATCATGTATAGAGACTATGCATTTTGAAAAAGAAAATTAGTTTTCTTTGTTTTATATTTTTGTTTTTTTTTTATTTAATTATTATTTTAATTTGTATTTGTTTTATTTGGTTTTGTATTTTTTTGTGTTTGCAATTGTGTTTTGTGTTTTATTTTTATTTGTTTAATGTTTTGTTTTTTTTTTTTTTTTAAGTATAGTGGTTGGCTTTTATGATATTTTATTTTTATTTTTTTTGATGAGGTGTTTTTGCTTTGTTTTAATTAATTTTTTAAATTGTTTTGTTAAACTTTTTTAAATGAGTTTTATATTTTTTAAATGGTTTTCTAATATATATATATATATTATTTTTATTGTTCTACTTTAATTTTTGAAAAAAAAATTAGAAATTTTTATTGAAATTAAAAAAAAAAATTAGCAGATGGACACAAACTGATTTGCGAATCTAAAGATGAAATTGATTAAGCATGCTGAAAATCCTCAGTTTATTCATTCTTGGAAACGTTTATAAATTTCCGACTTTCTAATCCTCGAGATCGTGTGAAAATGCACGAGGAGAGCATACTTATTTGAAATTGAAAAAAATAATATCCTACCTACTTTATTGCAGAAAAATAAATTATTCTCACAAGTAGAGGAGAATTTCCAATGCATCCATTTGTGCAACAAGATGAGAAGTAAACTCACATCAAAGTTTGAAAAATATACTTTAATGAATGCTTGGACATGAAAATTTATCTGATCATAAATATTTGATGAGAAAGAATATTGAAAATGGAGTGGTGTTTTGACCTAATGATTAGTTGAAGCCAAGTTTTAAGATGATATTGGTTTGTTTGGCTCTCCTTAGTTGTCATATCACAAAATTCTTCGTGTGTTACTTGTTCAAAATCTTGAATGGACAGGGAATCTTGTGATATACATGCTAGAAATTCTTGGGTTCTAATATTTGATCTTCATCACATGTGATCCATAACTCATTCATCTCCTTACTAGAATAAGATTCTAAGTTTTCCTCTTATGGATCCTCTTCATGGATGCTTTGTTCCTCTTCTAACTTCTGAATTGAAGATTCATCCCTAGTGATCACTCTAAATTGTGCACAAGGATTTAAGAAGATCCTTGTGGTGGCATACTCTCCTTCTCTAAATGGCTTCTTTAACATCATGTTTTTTTTTAGATATTTTTTTGCAAATGGATTTTGCAGTTATTGTTATATATATATATATATATATATATATATATATATATATATATATATATATATATATATATTGTTGGGGATTTTGTTTAATGATCTACCATTCTAATATCTATCCTAGGCATAAGAAAACTTAACTAAAAGAAATACTAGGTTTTGTAGTTTTTTTTAATTTTTCTATCCTCCTAATTGACTATGTTGAAATATGCTTCCCCAGAAACTGCGCCAAAATGTTGGGTGAATTTACTGGGTAAGTTAGCACAAGTATTTAATTATCAATCGGTGTTTGTAGAACTTAGAAGCATCTCCAAAATATATGGATTTCAACTACAGTCAAGTTTAGAAGATGAATTATTAATAATAAAGGAAATGCATATTACAAATATAAATATTAACTAAGTAATTTCTAATTCAATCATGCCAAACAAGCAACAGAATAAGCTCCTAACTTAGGAGAACTTGTTTGTTATTCTCTTACAAAACTACTTCATGAATTAGAAACCAAAAACCACTAATGAACAATAGATCAAGATGATTGAAAGACTAACTGAATCTGTAATGAAGGGCTAATGAATCTTGGTTGTCCTTCATTACAGATTCATTCATCATTAATACCATTGTTAGAAAACAGGAACTTCATAAAATCATTTAAAAACAGGAAAGATGAATTTTAGTTCTAGCTCTAGATAAGATAGAAGGAATGTTTAACTTAAACATTGGATTGCCCCTTCATATGCAGAATAGAAATTAGAATTAGATTCATCAGCAAACATAGTAAATCATCATACATATAATTAACTGAATAAAACTGAAGCAAAACTAGCTAATTAAACCAAGAAGTGTAATTAGCTTGGTGTGGGGGCCCTCCACCCTTGCCTTGCACACTGGGAGTACTTCCAGCTATTGAAACTTATTCAACTCTCATGCATAATAGAATGATAAATTATGTCTTCAATTAACTTCAAAAAATAAGAATCTCAAAGTCTCAAGTTTTTCCTACTACCTTCTCCTCCCCTCTCTTGGAGAGGGAGCACTCCTATTTATACATATGAGTTTATTTGAAAAAGAGATAAGCAACTCATAATTACAAATCCACTTTTCTTTCAACCAATTTCCAAAATTAAAAAATAGGATCCCTATAAATCTTTACACAAATCTTGGATGAGATATCCATATCCTCATGATTTTCACCTTGAAATGAGGTTGAATGATTATCTCCTCAAATCCCTTTGATCCCTTCAAATCCTTGCACAAATCTGGGATGAGATATCCATATCCTCGTGATTTTCTCCTTGAAATGAGCCTGAATGATTATCTCCTAAAATCTTTTTGATCACTTCAAATCCTCACACAAATCTTGGATGAGATATCCATGATCTTCTCCTTGAGATGAGCTTGAATAATTATCTCCTCAAATCTCTTTGATATATTCCTTCACATTACAAGACTCACACAAATTTTGAGACATATATTAAAATATATTAATTTTCTAATAATTAATCACAAATTCTCTTAAAATGCATGAAAATAAATAAATTGGAAAATAATGAGGGAGACCCATATTTAACATGGAAAGAGTATGATGAATAGTGAATGGAGAAATATATTATGGATAAATGTAACGAATAACGAAAGGAAATGAGAATGAAAATACGATATTTTGAAGGCCCAACAACATGCTTTTGTATTGCCCGGAATTTGTTTCCTTCTACTTATGGCAGTGGCCTTTCCTTTCTCGAATTCCACTCACATTTATTTTCCAAGTTGCGTGCAAACCAAAACTCCACAGAAACACCTCAAAATATCTTGGTAGAAATATTCTTTTCTCATTTAAAATAAAGTAACTTTCAACACATTATGTGGACCGTTTTCATTTTGGGTGGCTCCATACAAAATAAATTTAAAAGGTTTAAATTATTTACACAACTTGTTATATACACCTCTCCTTGTTTTATATATATTATATTTAATCTCACATGCCCAAAAGAAAATTCAATAACCTTCCTTTATTAGGGAATCACCTACACATTTTATATGAATGCCGAGAGATCCATGGCAAGGGGTCAGGACCGGATCTCGACTTAAAATCAAAGGTCATAATGTTTTATGTTTGCGTCATCCACTTCCCTTTATACACGCCTTCCCCAACCTCTCCAAGGTTTGACTGCTAACTTCTATTCAACTTGTTTCTTCGATGTATCATTCAAGCCGACTACTGACCATTATCCTCACTGATTGTGCCGACTAGACTTGGTTCCAACGGCATGGGTCAAACAGTGCCTGGTGATCCCGCAATTTCCCACTTTCCTTTCTAAAACTATGAGGACCACACTCCAGAATTTGGCGGGTTATTTAACTATTGATTCACTCAATTCCCTAGTGATTCTCTGACTATTGAATCCTTGAGACTCTCTAGTTTTTATTGGTCTCTCCACTATGTAATATGCATCTATACTTGGCCCCCTATCACAAATTTGACGTTGACTCAGAAACAATGACTGGTGAAGAGTGGTGCAAGCTTG
Source organism: Pinus albicaulis (assembly GCA_034641835.2). NCBI lineage: Eukaryota > Viridiplantae > Streptophyta > Pinopsida > Pinales > Pinaceae > Pinus > Pinus albicaulis. Next base: position 76,122 of record JAXQQM020083710.1, on the reverse strand, counting down.
AATTTCTTAGTCGATAGGCCACAATATAGAGAAATTTAAACCATGGACACCTATGCTCTACTCTTCACTTTATTTATTTCACCAAGTGAGTTCAAGGGAATTCTGTCATTTATTGAGATTGAAACTACACAGAGAATTAATGGGATTCACTTAGATTAGATTTCTCACTTCATTATCTTGCATCCGACACAATTTTTGAACAACTTCAGGGTTCACTCATCTATATTCCCAAATTGACATAATTTAGAACTACTCGGAGCAACAATACACAAAGAAAAGAAAAGGAAAAGGCCATATCCATTCCTAAATATAATATACATACAACGAAATTTATAGACCCCTTGTCTAAATCCTTCTTTGAGAATGAACTAGGGAGCTACCTATTTTATATTACATACATGTTTTTATGTACAATTACGCTACTTAGAAATATATCTACAAAAAAAAAAAAATTGGAGTACTGTCCAACATTCTCAAACTTCCTAACAGTTAATATTACACTTTTTATCTTTAGATAAGCCCATTTGGGAAAAATATCATAACAGCCAAATATTCTATAAATTATACACCTGCCCTTACATTAAATTCTCCTAATAACACAAAACAAAAATTATTCTTCTAAAATCTATGTGGCTCCATTGAACCGTAAACAAATGGTTTGCCTAGGGTGATGCTTATGTGTCAGACTCCCCGGGTGGAAAAATTTTGACCTCCTGGTCAAATGTCTGCGAAAAACTCCAAGATCCCAAACAAAGTGTTTTTGATGCTGACACATAATATGGTCATGTTTTTGGTTGAGTCCTAACTTCAGTGTTCTAGGATCCCATACTTGTTTCTGCAATGTGCCATTTTCTTTGTTGAGGTAGTTTTGTACAGTCAGCTTGATGTTGATTTTCCTCTTCCTTCCTCAATCCCATAGTCTACTTTGTAATTGCTTCACTTCTACAATGCTAATGTAGTTCCCTCTAGTCATCCAAGTTAAAAAATCGATCACTTTTTCATTTCCATCGTACCATACGTCAGGTACTCCTTTTATGAGCATCATTAGTTCTTAAACCTCAATCTACCTTTTTGATGGTGCATGTTGATTCTTTCTTGTTGGTTTAAATTATTCTTATTAAACATCCTCATGAATATCTCCCAAAACAATAGGATTTCCTTTTCCACCTTCTTATATTGAAGGAAACTATACCAGAAAAATTCCTCCTAATCGTTATCAATAAAATATATTATTACAAAGGCTTGTCCCGTACTCCTTGTTTGCAATTGAAATGAATTGTCATGATACAAACTTATCCAATGCTCCTTCTCAATTTCTTCTCAACACAACATTTGTTGTCCTCCCTCTTCATCTTTGACTATGCTCTCAATAGTATGCTCCCCTCACAAATAGTTTGAGGTTTCAAGCACCTCAGCTTCACATCCTCTGTGGTCCCTCTCTTCCTGAACAACATTCTATACAAGAATTGCAAGAGTCTTCTCCCACTTTTCTTCATCTATCTCCACAATACATGGTTCCCAATTTCCATTTTTCTTCAACCCATGAAAAATTATTTTCAAAAATTATCCAAAGAACACTTAATAATAGAAGAGATAACCATTTAATTATACCTCTAAGGTTACTCTTCCTCTCACTAGCTTGAAGAGGTTCAACCTGAGCTTCTTCATGGTCTTCATCCACATTGTCTAACTCGACATCTCCTTCCTCTATGAAGGTCCTTGAGGTTTTCCTCCTTCTCAATCGACTTCCTCTTGCTATCCCTTATCAACATAACACGGTTCCTCTTGAGGATCTGCATTCTCCACAATCTTTGGTACCTATTCAACTTCATGGTGCTCAGTACCTCCAATTTCAAACCTACTCAAACAATTAGGTAAAATCACATTAATTTCTTCCTCTTCCTCATCAAATGTTTTTGGCACCCTTTCCTTGCATTAGACTAATCACATCCTCATTTCATCATCTGCATCATCTTCTCCTAGGACTTGTCTCTACTCTGGTTCACATAAGTGAACTTCCACTCCTCCATACTCAACAAACCCGAGTTCTTCTTTTAGTAACAAATCATTCATGTTGTGCTTCAACCTCATTTGCAATAGAGGCCACTTCATCGTGTTCCTCCCTTTCAACATCCAACCACCTCTCTAGGATTCTTGGAGAAAGTGTATCTTCTTTTTCTCCCTCTCGAAAATTTTTCCATGCCTTCGATTTGGAGAAAGTGTATCTTCTTGTTCTCCCTCTCTAAAAATTTTCCATGCCTTCGATTTGTAGGAACCTTTAATGGTTTCTCCTCTTCTTTGCTTACAAAACCGACATCCACACAAAATTTGTTAGTTTAAAAAACACAAGGGTCTTTAGCCTCTTCCTCTCTCAACAAGACCTCCTGCTATTTTTTACTCTTTTCACATCCCATGAGACTTTCCACGAGTCTCCTCTCTTTGTCTTCAAGAAGTGGTTCATAGAAATGAACCGCTCCTTCCAAAAGCTCAACTGCGATGAGTTCTTCTTCTTCCATCTAGGATTTAATCAATGGTCTCATCCTGTGCTTCCCTATCTCTTTGGAATTTCGGGATTTCCTCTTCAATCCTTTATGTCTGACATATAATTTGAACCTACTCATCAGGTTTCATCTCTAGCTTTCTTCCCTTTCTTATAGCATCCCCATTAGCACATCAAGATGTGCCTTCAACTTATCCATCTCCTTTTCAAATTCTTCCTCACTTAGTTTCCTTATACCATATCTCTTGGCATCCTTCTCCTCTCTATTGTGGCTTTTACTGAAATCTTCATCATGATCGATAATGGTCACCTTCTTCCTTATCTACTTAGGTTTCTCCATGTTCACTGTGAGATGCAACCTAGCCTTGCAACAAGCCTCACCTCACTTGTTACCCAAACACCTCACCTCCTCTTAGATATTGGTGTTCCTCTAGTTCCCTCCTTTGAAATCTATTGAGCACTTCTTGCTCCTCTCTGTCTATTTCTCCTTTATTGACCTTGTAATAACTTCCCTTGTTTTTTTCTCCTTAATGACTTTCTCTGCCCCACGTCTTCTTCCCAACTTGAACTGGAATGATTTGCTATGTGTGCAGCTTCTCTGCTGCAAGGGTTTTTTTTGCTATAGTCTTTGAGAACACAACTAGTTCTCTCCTCAACCTAGATCAAATCCTTTTTTTGAGCAATGTTTCTCATGTTCATCTTGCTTTGTACCTGACATCTTGAATTTCTTAGTCATAAGCCACTTTATTTCTCGCACCAAGAAAGTTCAAGGGAATTCTCTCATTAACTAAGTTCGAAACTATGCGTAGAATTAATGGGGTTCACTTAGATTTGATTTCTCACTTCATTATCTTGCATCCCGCCAATTTTTGAACAACTTCAAGATTCAATCATCCATACTCCTAAACTAATAGAATTTAGAACTGCTCGGGGCGACAATACACAGAGCAAAGAAAAGGAAAAGGCCACATTAAAATATACATACAACTCTATCTGAATCCTTTCCCTATCACGAATTGATGTGTATTTGTATATTTTATATCAGTATAGGTTTAGTTGTGGTCCTTATGTTGGTTGGAGTTTACGTCCGATGGTGAACTCCCAGCGCTGGTGTATATTTCGTCCACGGACATTGACAATTCCCTGAAAAAATAATAATTACTATATAAAAAATATTTTGTATGTGTGGTCGATGGGGACATGGAATTTTTGTTTTAATTATATTATTTACTTTTAATTGTCGAATTTGGGTTGGTGGAGATTGAATCTTCAACTGGTTTATATTTTATGGATAGTTAAAATGGGAGTTTGTAGTCGAGGATGAAGCACATCAATGGGAATATTGGTTATAGTATTTATGTTTTCAGAGATTCATTGCTTCTTCTGAATTCATGTCAAAGGAGACAACATTGTGCCAACTCAACTCCCCATCTATCGAAGGGTTTATATAGTCTTAATCCTACCCGGATGTCATATTGTACAAATAATAAACCACACTACTTGCAAAATCCCTCTTTGGGACTGTACCATAATTAAGGGAAGACCAATGAGGACCAACCCTCTGGTAAGACATGGAAATAACGGTCTCAGGACCCCAAAAGGGGGACTATAAGTAAGGTGTTGGATGGGCTTGGTCCTAGTCTAAAGCTCCCAAGAATAAGGGGTATGGCATAACCTTATTCTTCGTTCTAAACTTATACCAATTATATATATATATATATATATATATATATATATATATATATATATATATATATATATATATATATATATATATATATATATATATATATATATATATATATATATATATATATATATATATATATATATATATATATATATACAATTTTAATAAAAAAGTTATAGATAAATAATTTCTTAGAGAAAGATCTACATATATGCTCAATCATGTGGATTCAACTAATTGAATTAAGTATCAAAATATTTACGACAAAATTGTTAGAAATTAATGGAGATTAGGTGGTATTTGGTTACGTAGTTGTGATTTTGCATTTTATTAGACATTCAAGTCCTATTATTTAGGAATTTGTTCTACCTAATGTATCTATTTAATTATTGGAGTTTAATGAGAAACCTCAAGCGAGTGCATTTGCTTGTGGGAGCTCCTGGTGATCTGCACCTGTGAGCTCCTATGTTGTTTTCCAAACTTCATGTCTTCTAAAACTGTTGACATGGTATCAAAGCTCAGGAGAGCAGAGAGAAGTTGTGCGTGAGGCAGGCCGTGAAGGCGAATTTTGTAGCTTGTTGGTGTAGAGCTATGTTCTCTGTTACAGTATTGCGTGAGGCAGGACGTGAGGCTGTGTGGAGGCCGTGAAGGCGTTTTACCAAGGACGTGAAGGCATTTTTATGTGGTGAGGATCACCTGGAGGTGGAGCAGATCTATCTGTTCTGCTGTGAGTGGCCGGTGAAGGCATTTTTTTTTCTGGTGGCATCGCCTGAAGGCTTCTGATATATTTGACAAGGCCCTGTACACTCGACTTTGGCCATTAATTGTTACTACAAGGTCGCTACAAAGACGGAGACGGTGGGCGTCTAATTGAATTTGCAATTCTGCTGCGATGTGTGGTAGGTGAAGGTCGATAAGTTGATCGACCATAGAGAGCGACTGTGTAGAGATTTGCAGTGAATCGATTGCGTGGAGCAGTTCTGCGTTACTGCAAGAACGTGCAACAATTATAATCTTGTGTTGCTGCAACTGTTGACATGCAATGAAGAGGGGGATGTTGTTCTTCAACAACAGCGTCGATGAGATCGTGTATCAAAGTTTTGTTTCAACAAGCATAGACTCCTACGCCAAGACTGTTGTTGGCGGTCTTGCCTACAACAAGAAGAACACTGCGGAGAAAAACAAAAGAAGTAAGTGTCTCTCACGGAATTATTGAGGCCGCTGCTAAAAAAAATAAAAATAAAAATAAAAAATAAAAAAATTAACGCTGCAAATTAGTTTTTTTTTTCAACGCTGCAAAGATTGAGGCCACAGTGATTTATTCCTGCTGCTGCAAAGAAGAGAATTGAAGTCTGTGTAACCAATTTATGAATTGAGGGTGTGGACGTCGTTTCCAGACTTGTTTTTTTTTGTTGATCGAACGATTTCAAGCAAGAGATATCCCTAAACTGCAGCAGACCTTAAAAAAAAATTGAAGTGAGCCAGCACGACGGCGAAGTTGCATTGGTCACTATTGCTGTGTGTATCGATCTGCTAGCAAATTGTAGAGATTTCTATTGTCATTTGTATTATTGGTTTAGCAATTTTTTTTTAATTGTTAATTGTAAACTTGAAAATTGAATACAGTTTGAGATCAAGGGGTTTTCTTTGCATTGAAACTTGAAGGCCCTCATTAATAACAAATCTTGCTTTGAAATGTAAATGAAGTCCGTGTTTGCTTCAAGAAGGTCAAACATATGTTATAACCCGTGTACCTCTCCTTTATTCAATCTCTATTACTCACAACTACATTCAATTTGTTGTGGTAATCTGGGTGTTTTTTTAAGTTGTTGGAGTATTTTTTTTTTTTTCAAGATGAATGCTCAAATGGCAGATTACTTAAATGAAAGCAGCAAATTGGATGGTTCCAATTACACAAATTGGAAATTTAAGCTTCAGACTTTGCTTGAGGGACAAAATTCTTATAGCATTGTCATCGGCGATAAAGTTAAGCCAACTATTGCAAATGGTGGAACGAATGCAACAATTCAAGAGTGGGAGAAAAGGGAGATGAAGGAAAAGGTGCTACTCAAATTGTCAGTTAAAGATTGCATCATCCCTCATATTCGGGATTGCAAGACTGCAAATGACATCTGGACAACTCTCAAAGATATGTATGAAATCAAGAACACCAGTCAAACCTTGTTCCTCAGGAAGAAGATCCTCTCAATCAAGATGGAGGAGGATGAGTTTGTTTCGTCATTTTTATTCCAGATAAAGGAAGTTAAAGATAAACTATCTGATATCGGTCAAACAGTGGCAAATGATGATCTGGTGACAATTACCATGAACGACATGATGGATGACTATCAGATGTTTATAACCAGATTGAATGCTAGAGAAAAGCCTCCATGTTTTGAAGATCTTACTGGGATTTTTCTACAAGAAGAGGAAAGGAGGTTGTCTCTCAAACCTCAAGATCCAGATCTTGCATTGATAACAAAGTTCAAGCCAAAAGGGAGAGCAATAGCTGATCAGAGGAGGGGCAACACATCAAAAAGGACACCACAAGGTATGACCTCGCATAAAAATGATTATGCTCTTAAATGCTTTTATTGTGGTAAGATAGGCCATATTACTAAATTTTGTCGTAAGAAGAAGGCAAATCAAGAGAGGTACAAGCAAAGAAGACATGCAGGTCATTTGGCAGATCCAGATGTAGATGCAGACACAGATCATAATCTGGATGTTATATTTTTTATGGCTGAGGCTGACACTGCCTTAGCTACTGAGGAGGATGAATCAGATATTTGGTTCGTAGATTCTGGAGCCTCCTCACATATGTCAGGTAAAAAGCAATGGTTCAGAAATTTTAAAGAATCCAACTCTGGAGTAAAAGTCTACCTTGGAGATAATAGAGGGTATGAGATCAAGGGACATGGAGACGTCCTTGTTACTTTGCCTGATGGTAAGATCAGGAATATATCTGATGTGTGGTATGTTCCTGGCATTAAGAAAAACCTGATTTCTGTGTCAAAGATTACAAATCAAGACCTCAAAGTAGAATTTTTTAAATCTCATTGCATTATTAAAGATTTGTTGGATCAGATGAAGCCCATTGCTACAGGTATTCACATAGGGGGACTCTACAAACTGGATGTGAAGAGTACGCCACAGTAAGCCTTGATGTCGTCAGATAAGTCTGTTGAAAATTTGTGGCATCAGCGACTTGGGCATATCAATTTCAGTGATCTCCTTCTGTTGCAGAACAAAGGTATGGTAGATGGTCTTCCTGTTTTGAAAAATTTGCATATTGATTGTGAAGCATGTTCGTTCGGTAAACATCATAGAGATGAATTTCCTGCAATTAAAGATAGAAAACAAAGGGATATACTCGAACTTGTACACACTGACTTATGTGGCCCGATGCAGACAAGGTCGTTAGGGGGGGGCTATTATTTTTTAATATTTGTTGATGAATGTACAAGATTCACATGGGTGTATTTTCTTAAACAGAAAATTCATGCTTTTGAATATTTCAAGCAATTCAGAAACATGATTGAGAAGCAAACAGGAAATTTCATCAGGATTCTTCGATCAGATCAAGGGGGAGAATTCAAGAAAGGAGTCTTCATCAAATACTGCAATGAGCATGGGATACAGTAGAAATTTACAACACCTTACACTCCTCAGCAAAATGGAGTTGCTGAGAGGAAAAATAGAACATTGGTGGAGTGTGCTCGCAGTATGTTGAAAGGTAAGAATCTAACCAATGGTTTTTGGGCAGAAGCTGTTAATACTGCAGTGTAGTTAAAGAATAGGAGTCCTACTAAAAGTCTTGAGTATAAAACTCCTTTTGAAGAATTGTTTGGCTTCAAGCCTGCAGTAAGTCATCTTAGAGTATTTGGCTGTAAAGCTTTTTCACATGTTCCCAATGCACTTTCATTGGATACTGCAGTGAGTATAAGGCTTATAAATTGTTTGACCCTGCTACTCACAAGGTTTTTGTCAGTAGAGATGTATTATTCCATGAACAGATTGATGATGGAAACCCTATCCAAAACAATGAAGAATGGCATGTACCCTTACTTTCAGAAGAGGATAGTGAAACAGGAGTCAGTCAGCAGCAAGAACAACAACAAGAACAGCAGCAAGTACAGCAGCAGTAGGATAATGTGGAGTTCAGTCCACAAAGAGAAGAAAGAAGCAGAATAATTGAACCCCCACCACTCAGAAGATCAACCAGGCCAAAACAGTTACCATCTCGATATAGGGATTGTGCGCTCATGACTAGTATGTTAAACATTGCAGAACCTTCTAATTTTTATGAAGCTAGTAAAAGTATTGAATGGAAGAAAGCAATGAATGAGGAATATGAATCTATCATTAAGAACAATACTTGGGATCTAGTAAAACTTCCAGATGATAAACAACCCATAGGTTGCAGATGGTTATTTTAAGTTGAAATTTAGAGCAGATGGGTCTATTGATAAGCATAAAGCAAGGTTGGTGGCAAAGGGATATTCCAGATACAAGGTATTGATTTTGAGGAGACATTTTCTCCTATTGCAAAATTAAATACCATCAGAATGATTATTGCTTTAGCCACTAAACATCATTGGAAAAGACATCAATTAGATGTTAAATCTGCTTTCTTAAATGGTGATTTAAAAGAAGAAGTATATTTAATATAGCCTGAAGGGTTTGTTAAGAAGGGAGAAGAACACCTTGTATATAGATTAAAGAAAGCTTTATATGGTTTAAAGAAAGCACCTAGATCCCGGTACAAAAAAATTGATTCTTTTTTCCTCATGCATGGTTATGAAAGGAGCAAAAATGATCCCAATCTATATACCGTGTTTAATAATGAAGGACAGATAGTGGTGATTTCTTTATATGTAGATGATCTGATAATAACAAGAAGTGCAAACAATCTCATTGAAGAAATCAAGAAGCAATTATCACAGAAATTTGAGATGAAGGACCTTGGAGAAATGCAATACTGTTTGGGTCTAGAAGTTTGGAGAGATTCAAGCCAAAATTTCTTGTCTCAGGGTAAGTATGCAAAGAGTCTGTTGTCCAGGTTTAAGATGGATGAGTGTAAGCCTTCGTGTATACCTTTACAGTAGAACAACAAACTTCAGATGAATGATGGTTCGAAATATGCAGATGCAACATTGTACAGACAATTGGTTGGTAGTCTTATTTATTTGACTACAATAGGACCAGACTTAGCTTATGCGGTGAGTGTTTTGAGTCAGTTTATGAATCAACCCCATGACAGTCATTGGAGTGCAGCAAGAGGAGTATTAAGGTATCTGCAAGGAACATCAGACTTTGGTATTTTGTATTCTGACTCATTTGATGTTAAGTTGACAGGTTATACAGACTCTGATTGGGCGGGAAATATAGATGACAGAAGATCAATTATAGGTTACGCCTTCAACATTGGTTCCAGGGTCATCTCTTGGTGTAGAAAGAAGCAACATAATGTTGCTTTATCCTTAGCAAAAGTAGAATATCAAGCCATGTGTGCAGCGACATGTGAGGCAGTTTGGTTGCGTAGACTTCTCCAAGATGTAGGGGAAGAACAGACAGAAGCTATGATCATCAATTGCGACAATCAGAGTTCCATCAAACTGGCTTACAATCTCGTGTTTCATAAAAACACTAAGCACATCGACACTCAATTTCATTTTGTTAGGGAGAAAGTGCAGTCCAAAGAGATTTCTATAGAGTATTGTAATTCTTGTGATAACATGGCTAATATATTCACTAAGCCACTAGGACGACTGAAGTTTGACTTGTTTAGGGATACATTAGGTGTGTTTAAAAATCCCTTTCTCCATTAAGGGGGAGTGTTAGAAATTAATGGAGATTAGGTGGTATTTGGTTACGTAGTTGTGATTTTGCATTTTATTAGACATTCAGTTCCTATTATTTAGGAATATGTTCTACCTAATGTATCTATTTAATTATTGGAGTTTAATGAGAAACCTCAAGCGGGTGCATTTTCTTGTGGGAGCTCCTGGTGATCTGCACCTGCGAGATCCTGTGTTGTTTGCCAAACTTCATGTCTTTTGCAACTGTTGACAAAAATTATATATATATATATATGTGTGTGTGTGTGTGTGTAATTATGGTTTGTTAAATTTTGGTATATCTATGAGATTGGATTTGGATATGTTTAGATATTAACATATTTACGCCGAAAGGCGTTTTCTTTATGGAGTTGGCTAGGAAAACACTGTTCATCCCAGCCAATCTCCTCGCTCTATTTTTATCGTTCTATCGTATCAAAATTTAATGTGTGGTTGTTTTTATCACCTATCGAAACTCAACGTGTGTTTACTCCCTTCCTCCGTACAATATTGTTTACAAACAGTTATCATAACCCAAACAACGATCATAACCCATTAAGCTCAGTCAAAAGCAATGCTAGAATTACGTGGGTGGGTTTCATAGGATGATGGGAAATTACATTTGAAAGTCACCTTCGATGAACATTGACATCGTTAACGAGGCTACATGGAGGTTCTCTGTTTGATTCTCTGTTAGCCTCTCCATATTTATGGTGAAGGTCCTAGCCTCTCCAACCCATTACATATCTTTGGATTTCAGTGGCGCAGCCCAGTAATTACACTGAAAACCTAAAATCGAGCTCAATTTCTTCAAAAGGGTTGATTCAACTATGGTACCCATTGGAAGATTTTCACTAAATTATTTGGCATTTTGAGTCCATGGAACAGCGGCAATGGCATTGGAATTACCATTATGGAACGAGAAGAAGAAGAATATGGTTTTTTTCATTGGGCTGGAGGTTCAGTTTTAGATCAGAAACACTACCACCTGGTTACGCAAATATAATATAATGAGGAAAATGGCTTTGTGAAAGCGCTTTGTAAGCACGGTAGACTGAAAGAGGCAATGTAGGTTTTGATAGTCATGTGCCACCCTCTGGGTTCCTCAACTTGCGATCCTCTATTGTAGGAATGCATCAGAAATAATTCGGTGACAGAAGGAAAATTGATCCATGCCCACATCATTCAGATAAGGTTACAATGCGAAGATGTCATTTTAAGCAATATTCGTGCTACCATGTATGCGAAATGTGGGATTGTAGGGGATTAACACAAAGTGTTTGAGAAAATGGCTGAATAAGACTTGGTTTCATGGACTGTGATTATTTCCGCGTATGTCTGACATGGGTTTGTGGATGAAGCCTTGGATTTGTTTTACAAAGTGCGACGAACACAACACAAAAATGGTGGAGAAGGGGTGGCAATATTTTGATTATATAACTCAATATTATCACCTTACGCCAACAATGTAGAACTATGGTTGCATCGTGGACCTTCTTGGGCGCATGGGCTGTCTAGATGAGGCTAAAGGTTTGATCAAAAAAATTCCATTTCAACCTGATGCTACTGTGTTGGGGTGTTTTCTTGGTGCCTATAGAATTCATGGCAATGTACTGCTAGGAGAACGTGTCGTAGAACGCTTTTTTTCATTTGATACAAAATGTTTTTCACCTTATGTGCTACTGTCAAATATCTATGCTGAAGCTGGTAGGTGCAGTGACATTGAGAAGGTGAGGAGAATGATGAAAGAAAGAAAAGTTACAAAAACCCCTAGATGCAGTTGGGTTGAGGTCAATAAGCAAGTGTATACTTTTGGCAGTTGAAGAAATATCACACCCCGATAGACAAAAAATATATGCATAGTTGGACAGATTGTCTGGGTTGATGAAAGCAACAGAGTTTATAGCCCATAAAAAATATGTACTCAATGACTTGGAGAAGGAGCGAAAGGAAAAAATTCATTGCTACCATAGTGAGAAGCTAGCTTAACCTTACCTTTATGTCCATATCATAATCACTTATCACACTCCCGTGCAATTAGTTCAATAGATTGATCAATGTAGCTAATCAATAGTAAAAAAAATTAGAATTCTTTCAATGATCTCCACCCTAAAGGCAATACAACTTTTCTTCGTTATCCATTGCGTTAGTATTTCTAGAATCTCGATATCCCCATTATTGTTTTCCAAGATAATGTTCACTATTCATATTGAATAATAGTTGCTCAAACTTTATAAAACCTTGTATGGGTAGTCGTTACCTAAAGAATTTATAAACCTATTTTAAGAATGATGAAGATATCATATTCCATCTGTTTGATTCTCCTAGGATTTTAAACTTCTCATTAAATTAAACTCAAACCAACATGGCAGGACACAAGTGTATTTCTTTGTGGACAAATATAGCATGTCAATTGGATTTTCCATGCATTCACATATTTTGAATATGGATGTCAATAGTTTCTACTCTTATACTTATTTTACAGAAGAACGGAGTCAAACCCAGATAATGGAAGTTGACGCACCTCACTCCCCAAGTTGATGGAGTGAATTTGTTCAGGAGTCTTCATTGAGGAGAAGTGCAACCATGTTGTTAGCAACTTGGGCAGTATCATTATTTACACTTGGTATGATGTTTTCTGGTGTAATATTTTTGAAAAAATATTTTAACTCTGTAAAGCTGCAGTGTTCACTATATGGAACCTCATATTGGACGATGATTCCCTATTGCCATCTTTTTCTTGGAGTATTTTTCTTTCCTTTCCCAAAATTACATCCAATTGGAGAGAATGCAACTATAGAATTGTAACAACCATGACAACGTTTTGATATGAAAGTAATCCTCTTGAATCTTGCTATGGTCCACAAAGGCACAACATGGATATAAATTTCTTGCTCATTGGATGTTAACCACCGCATATCCTCTTTAGGTATTCCTAAGCATTCAAGCAACCGAAGTTTGGCTGCACCAACACAAACCTTCTTACGAAAACCCTTGCAACCTCCAAGAATATTCCTTCTTTCCCAATGGTATAAGTACTAATCAGAAATAGAGTCCTTGGGTTGAAAGCTTCTAAATGGCTTCCAGAACAAATTGAGTAACTGTTTCCTGCTTTTAAAAGTCATACTAAGGATTACAATATGGTGTATCGAGGATAAGTGTATGAATATTAGAGGAATCAAGAATTGGATCGGTAATCATTTCTTGACAGAATTTGAAGTCCCCTGTTTGAAGAAAAGGCTTACCATTAGGTGGTTCAAAAAGAAGGATAATTGATCGAGGGCATTGATTGGCATCAAGAGTAGTTACATATACTCCATCTACATTGACTCTCTCATTTAAAGGTAAAAGATGCAAATTCTAATTCTCATATCGACAAGGCCTACCGTGATTAATGAGCAGTACACTTTACCATGACGGAAACCTCTGGTAAGCCCTTGATAATTATCTGTGTGAAAATGAGACAACAACCAATAAGAGAAATCTCCTCTTAGATAATGAAAAGCATCCACTTGAAAATGTGTTTCTGGAATACATAGCCATTACAAGATGCTAGTGATTTTTGCAGCACTAGGATGAGTTTTGATTCTAGCTCTTTCCCTGCGAGAGATAATAGTAGTTTTGTCTTTTCATTGATGTGTCTCAACATGGCAACCAACTTGTCTCACTGCAACACCTGAAGGGCTATTGAAAAACTCGGTAATCAATTTGTTCCCTGATTCTTTGAGCTAGGATTTATCATCCATATTTGCTACTGCTTTAGGAATGTTTGTATTGGCCTCTGTTGAATTATTGTTTCCTTTTCTTAGTTCATGCAGTGCATGCAAAATATTCCTCCTTGGACCAAGAGTAGTAATACCCAGAAAATTAAGGTCCTCTTCTGTTAGCCATTGAAGAGAGTCCCAATAAATCTCCTTGACGAATTTTAATTTTATTTATGCTTATAATGTATTGGTTTCTCTGTTGTATCAAGCTTTAGCAATCTTCTTCGCATTGGGTTCTATGATATGTTTGGTTTCAACAGTTTGATCTTGTTCGTTGTGCTTTTTTCCAGTTGCTTTTCAGGGATTTGAAATCATACCTTTTTTTAATAAATTGTGCTTAATAGGCTTCCTGTCAATTTTTAAACTGCTAACCTATCAGTGTCCCACCATGCACAGATTGGATATCCAACATCAAATACATTTGATTTGTGTCAAAAGTGCAAATCTTGCACTACTGCAATTTTTTTTTCATAGACAGATATGTTACACATTTGCTTTCATTGTAATCTAAATCAAGCTCCAATAGAAGAAGAACATGGTTAGATTTATCTGTGACGGAGGGCAACTCCATCTTGAATTTTCATGACCTTACCTCGGCATAACTTAGGCATGTGAACAATATTTGCTTCACTGAGTAAGAAGGCACAATAAAGGAAAGGGAAAATTTCCTTTTACCTTTTATGTCAGGTAAGTTATTGCCTTACTTTAAGCTCATGCAAATAATACCTCTAAAGACCAAAGCAGGTGTCTATGGGTGAAAAAATTCTTTGTCTGTGGGTCTGTAGATATTTTTAACGGCCTTCAGTGGTTGAATATGGGAATGTTGTTCTTGTACTAAAATGATTCATACCACGTAAAGTTTTGGTTAATTGTACAATCGAATTATGTGAACCTTATTCGTTTTGTACCTGTGCCATCAGCATAAGAGTTGTCGCAGGAGAGTTGTTACAGAAAACATCTCTAGATAATTGGATTCTCAAGCTAATGTAAGGTAAAAATATATAGTTCTAAGTTCATTTTTGGGTTGTAATATGACATCAATCGAGTGCAGATGTAATGTTGTAGCAGTAGTTATTGAACTTGATTACTCTTTTCCACTTGAAGGTTAATTTGGAAAGACAATGTTAATAAAATACTTTTGTACTCCTATCATTGAATATAGAAATTGTTGTTAAAATGTAGTATTTTTTTTTTCTATGTTATCTAAATATTTTTATTTTTCTTTGTCAAGTAGGATCCAAGCAAGTTTGTTGTTGCAACTACCCCAGTTGTCGTTGCTACAGATGTTGCACTCCAAGGGAAGAGGAAAATAAACCCGAGCCAGAGGAAGAGTCCAAAGAGGATATGGGTTTCAGTCTTCCTCACTAGATTGGATGTGCTGTGGAGGACGAGTCCGAAGAGGATATGGGTTTCAGTCTTTCTGACTAGATTGGATGTGTTGTGGAGGAAGAGTCCGAAGAGGATATGGCTTTCAATCTTTTTAACTTGACATGATTAATATTTTTAAACATTAAAATATTAAATCAATTTATAGGTTACATTTTTTATGTAAAAGTTTAATGAATTAATTATTTTGTTATGTTTAGATAAAGTGAACAAACATTATTATGAAATAAAACATAAGTTAAATTAAATAAACATAATAAAATATAAGTGAAAGTAAGGAAATCCAAGTGTTTGTTTTGGCAGTCAATATAAACATAAGGATGTCAATTTGAAAATGTTTTTAGTTACAAGTATAATTAAGAAAATATTAAATTTATATTTATAAATAATAGGCAAACCCTATGCTACATATGAAAATTTAAAAGTTTAGTGTTTTTTTTTTTTTTCATTTCAGATTTCATTACATTACTAAGAATTTACATAGAGTATAGACATATAGAACCTTCAATGGACCGTGTTCGGATTGAGCATATTCACAAAACAAAAAAGACCTATCTAACTTGCAACTAGCACTTTGCAAAGCCTGTGTGCTTTGTGCCTTTAATAATTGGTATTATTATGGGACATTTGTGTCAGTGCAACATTTTTTTTTTTAATTTAACCTCCTTTCACACATCCACACTCAATATGTGCTCAATGACTTGAAAAAGGAGCAAAAGGAACAAATTCTTTGCTACCACAGTCAGAGTTAGCAATTGCGTTTGGTCTTATCGATACATCCCCTGGTACAAATATTCGAGTTATCAAGAACCTCGGAGTATTTGGTGATTGTGACTATGCTACCAAGTTCATCTCCAAAATGTTGCACGTGAAATTGTAGTGGGAGATGCTAACCGTTTCTACCACTGCAAGGATGGGCAATGTTTCTGCACAGATTATTGGTGATACCATGTAGGGTGAACCTCAGATATAGAAATGTCCAATAAAACCTTTGGATGTGTTTTAAGCTTTGCATTTTCTGTATTTAAGCGAAGAGTAGGAATTTCATTGTGAAAATTGAAACCCAATGGTTAGGAGTCATGAAGCTTGGATTTATTGATAGGGCATCAATCTCCTGCAAAACCTCACGAAGTGATTGCATGCCAGCTCAAATCATTCGACAAATTTTTATATCGAAAATAGGGAGTTTTTCAATGCCAAATTGCTGGTGTTTACTTATACCATATTGGAACCTTCCTGACTCTATCATAGAAACTAGATGGATTCTATAATATGGGTAATTTGTTGGAAATCCATTATTTCTTGGAGAATTAATATTTCCACCTTTTTTTATTGATTACTACTTATGCTCCAAATCTTGCCTTGAAAAGAATTACTGCAAGAAAGTACCTCTACTTATGAGGCCTTTTGAAGGATTAGTGGAATACATCTTATGCACATTCATTAAATCCTACTTTTCAAGTCACATTGGCGTGAAGTACCTAAACTGTGAAGAGAAGACTAGATCCTACCTTTCAAGGCCTCAGTGGCACGAAGTACTTAAACTGTGAAGAGAGAGCTTCTTAAAAACATCCATGAATGCAATGCTCTAGCTAACCAGCAGACATGGCCTTTCAAAGGTTCGGATGAAGTACACCTTGGGGCAGGAATGCGAGAAATCCATCATCTAGCATTGCCTACAAATAATTATTTATTATATTTTTTTGTTGTTGACATGGAGCCAGTAAAATGCTCAGGGGTAAAGCCAATGGATGCTTACCGCACGATAAACAAGGAAATACATTATCTTATGGAATTTAAGATTATAAGACACCAATTTCTGTTAACTATTTCATGCAATTTTGTTACATTATCAACCTTAGAGCATCATTATTGTTTTCGGGATACTTTGTGATTAGTATGGATTGCATATATGTTGCCTTATCACAGTGATAAAGAACATTATAAAGGGTTATCCATGCCGAAAAATATGTCGTTGGGTTATTTTCAACATAGACATATTATATTCTTGAGCCTACAAGCACGTGTCAATGGTTTAATCAATGAAGGAAAGTGAATGCCCCCACCTCTACCTAGAAGGTGTGAATTTATGGAGAAAATAATCTACAAGTTTTATAATTGTTAGATGTTTGCTGATTTTTGAACTACCATTTATCACAAAATTATATTTACGCCAAAAAAATTTTTCTCTATGGAGTTGGCTGGGGAAACATTGTTCAACCCAACCAATCTCCTCACTCTATTTTCATCGTTCTCGCCTATCAAAATTCAAAGCGTGGTTTGCATTCTCACCTATCAAAATTCAACACATGGTCAGTCCCTTTCTCCGGTACAATATCATTTGCAAACAATGATCATGACCCCATTAAGCTCAGTCTCGTCTTTGTCCAGTACTTTGAACCAGTGAAAAACAATGATTGTGTTATAACTGCGCCAATGACTCCCCCTGCACCTCCCTTTCCACATATTATACCTAAAGTTGTGTACTCACCAATGTCAGAAAAGTGAATGTCAATTACAAATAAAACATTTCACAAAAAAAAAAAAAAATTAGGGCAGACAACATGAGATTCAAACACAAACCTTCTTGATAGGAAAGGGATGACATGGCATGTTAGACCGCAGGCTCATTGACAAAATACAGAAAGTTGATTCTGGGAGTAGAAAGAATCACAACAATGAATCCTGCAACCGCATTGTCTGGATCAGTGTCTGGGAAGCATCTCTCTTTTCGCAACAATCTTTAGGGAGTGAATTATCATCTCAGCGTTCGTTCTCCTGCTCCTGTTGCAGCAAGAAGAGGTGTGAGAATATTATCAGAGAGCCTTTCCCTCAAGTATCGTCTTTATGCAGACGATTACAAAGCAATTGCATCATCATGAGCGAAGGTCAATTTGGATTTGATTATTTTAAAGAGCGTTTGGAGAAAAGGTAGATGTTCCTCCCAAATAGCAACCACAAAGGGGCAGCTTAAAAACAGTTGCAACTATATTCAAAAGTCAGCCCACAGAGTGAACATCTACCCAGACCCTGAAAGCCCCTCTTCATCAGAGTTTCCCAAATAATGATTTGGTTGTGAATAGTCAGCCACGTGAAAATTTTTAGCTTGAGTGAAACTTTTGATTTCCACATGTGAGCAGTCCAATATGCAAAGAGGTTGGGTTGATTATTCATAGAGATATAAGAACATAATTGTTTAGTGGAAATGCTACCTACAACAACATGGCCACCCCATATGAACCTTGTTCTCATAACATACAGATGGAAAACCACGTGGATGTTTTCATATCATCTATAACATCCGTGGATGTTATAGAAAAGTAAGACTCAAATAGAGATCACATTCATTGACACAAACCCTTTTGATTGCGAGCACTGGAGTGGTTCCTGCAGTCTAGAGGTTAGAAAGGTTTTCACCTTCAGTGTGGCATTGTGCACCTAATAAGGTAACACTCATGATGTACCCTAACATATAGCACAAGGAAATAGTTTCCTTCCACATTCTTGTCTCCTCCTTTCGGCATTCCTTTGCACCTCATGCAATTGCTAGTTTTTAATTTTTTTTATTGTATAATTATAATTTATTGAAATTGGATATGATTTTAGAGAGAATTGGAATTGTGAACCCTCCAGTTTTTTTCAAGTTTTTCACAGGGCTGAATTCATTATATATAATAAAAAACCTAACAAATAAAAATTTGACAAAAAAATATATTATACCAAAAACATCTAATAGTTAGACAATTTCAAAATTCTAAAAATTAAATTAATTTTCGAATTTATTGAAATCCAAACACATACTAAATTCAATTTCAAATTCCGAAGGAAAACTTTATTGCTGTGGTTATGCTTTCAAAGAATGAAAATATGCTGTGCGGAACTTCAAAGCAGACATTGAAACGTCTCCCAGTAAACAACAGCACACGTGTATTTATTCATACCATGAAATTTCAATTCCCAAATACATGTCATCACACATCTGTATTTATTCATATCATGATATTTCAATTCTCACATACATGTTAGCGTAGAATTTTGTATTTATACATATACTAAATTCAATTTCAAATTCCGAAGGAAAAATTTATTGCTGTGGTCATGCTTTCAGAGAATGAAAATATGTTGTCTGGAACTTCAAAGAAGACATTGAAGTGTCTCCCAGTAAACAACAGCACACGTGTAATTATTCATACCATGAAATTTCAATTCCCAAATACATGTCATCGCACATCTGTATTTATTCCTATCATGATATTTCAATTCTCACATACATGACTAAAATTTTGTATTTATTCATACCATGAAATTTCAATTCCCAAATACATGTCATCACACATCTGTATTTATTCATATCATGATATTTCAATTCTCACAAATACGAAATTTTAAAATGGTTTATGAAGGTTGAATTGGAAAAAAGAAAAGAAAAAAAAAATTACAATATTTGAATAATATATGGTAAAAATAGATTTAACACTATAAAAAAAAATCAAAACCCCAGAATCAATAACTATAACCTACTAAATTTTTTTAAAATCTTACCCAGAATTTTTCAAGGCAATAAAACCGCCTACGGCTAAAATTTCAATTCGCACATCATTTATGCAGCGCATACAATTACTTTTATACCCGAAGGATGCGTCTAAACCAACATGCGGATGCCCTGGCATATCGCTTTAGATGCCTCTTCTGATCCACATAGTATAAACCAAATCGAGAGTTAAATCCATTCGACCATTCAAAATCATCGAGCAGTGACCATAGCAGATAACCTCGGACATCCGCTCCCTCACTGCAACATTTCATGGCTTCCTCATGAATATCCCACCATTCACAAAAAAAAAATTACTGCTAAATTCACAGACATGATACCTTATAGCTTCACGTAGTTGTGATAAATGTTCATAATGGTATTTCACTCGCTCTGGATCATTTATTGCCTCGGCCAGCGGGGTTGTGCCATTGTCAAAACTGCCATATCCTCTTGAAATTCATGTCTACTTCACTATCAAATCCATATTTTGAAATTCATGTCTACTTCACCATCAAATCCATAACTAGCACTGGCGTACCTACCAGTCTCAGTGATGTAAATAGTAGGATTGTTATAGCGGTGCTTTGTATAGTTTATTACTTGGTGTATTCCAGCAGGATAAGACCTGAAATTGCTCACACCTTCTTGCATATATTTTTTTTTTCAGAAGAAAAAAACGTTGTATATATTAGAAAATATATGACAGTACATGATCAACCATACATTCTCAAACTGTTAATTAAAACAGCGAGAAAACCCCATATACCAAATACATCCAGAATACACTTCTGTAGAGAAGTGATTCGATGTTCATGGCCAACAATAACGGGTAGTATAAAACATACCCACGAAATCATCCCTGCGTACATAGAAAAGAAACGTTCAGAGAAAATACAACAGCATCATAATCATGACAATAATGACTAAAAGATAACTGAAAATGAAAGAGGAAAAACAAAAAGGTGAATTCCAAAGCGTCTTCCATGGCTGAAAAGAGGCAGTCTCGCTTGTGCAAACACCAACCAGGCACACTTGAAAACTTGAACGAGATCGAAATCCTATTGTAGTGCCCAAACCCTTGAAAAATAACTGGCTCGCTTGGAATAGATCATGCACGCATGACAACAGAAAATCCGACTCGCTTGATGAAATGCCAAGTTCGGTTGATGAAGAAAACCAGCCCTGGATAAAACCAAAAACCCTGCATACCAAAACAGGCTCGCTTGATGAAGGATAATCTGATCTGAAAACAAAAAAGCACCCAAACAACAAAGAGATCGGTCCCCATGATTGGGGGAGATCCGGCTCCCCAACTCGATCCGGAGATCCGACACTTTACTTCATCCGACCAAAATCGGCCTGCCGTTCTGATCCGGGATCGAATGGATAAGAGCTATCCAGACGAATAATGAGCACGTCGGCCACCAGGTCCAAGCAAATACCCGTTGCAGCAGAAATCGACAAATCAGTAAGCTGAAAAGCGCCGGGAACCATCGTGGAAACTAGGTGCATTGACGAGGGATATAGCGGCAGTCCGGACATACATCCAAAGATCAAAATGCAGCAAGCCCGAATAAACACACAAGCCCAAAGCTAGAAAAGATATGCAGTGGAGAAAGACAGAATTAGGATGTTGGAGATCGCCAATATAGGAAAGTTAGCAGAACCGAGCCGCAGCAATTTAGGATTGACTCAGCTACGCTATGGTTGTTCGAAATATCGCTCAAAACCGATCCACTGATCTCTGTCATAGAACATGATACCGCCCCATGTGGTGAAGCCGAACCGCACATAACCATGTGGAGAAGCCGAACCGCACATAACCGATCCACTGTTCTTCTGTCATCCGACTTGACACCGACCCGACTGTACAATCGAGCGGGGAAGCAGAGCCGTGCCGCTGCTCATAAATAGAGGCCCCGGGCTCGAAATCTAATTAGATACGAGCCCAGAATCATATCCCGCACACAGGAGAGTTGGTGAACGGACACTCCCGGGGGTCATAAATGGAAGCACACATAACACAGGGGCAATAATTCTCTATCGCCGCCGATGTCAGACGAATAAAGAGATTGAAATCTCGAAATGTCAGAAACCCGGCAAACATTTCAAATTGGCCGGAAAAACCAACAGCTAACCGGAAAAACCAGAGAGCCCTCCGCTGTGACAGTAACATCAGCCATGGCCATCAGCGAAAGTCCACCATCGCCCCACAAAGAAGGCGAAAAATGCTAAGCACCCCACACTCTCAGCAACCTCAAACCTGGGCACCAAAAAGAACCGACCAAAAGGATAGGAAACACCCAAAATCAAAACCCGAGAGGCATAAACACCAGAAAATTCATTAAAAAACGAAGCGCCAAGAGAGACACGGCAGCCATGACCCAATCTCTGAAATCCAGAAACAATGGCTCAGTCAAATGCAGAGGTCCACGTTGCCTAGAACAACCATCAACCAAGATCACAGTAGGATCTTAGAAATCAGAGGCATTCAACGTCCGGTCCACAGATGAGAAACCCCAAGACCATCCCACGTAGATAGCTGCAACAGACACCTCCACGGAATAAACGAGATAAAAACCATCAACCTGGGTTCACCCACAGTGACCATGTCCAACATATGCTTGTTCACATTGGGTACCAGCCATATGCAAATTCAATAGCCACCAAAAACGATCAACGAATGTTCATATTGGGTTCCAGCTAATGATCTCCTTCATTAACCACCAAAAACATGCACAAATAGTCGACAATGGGTACCAGCATCAAAACATGCATCATCAGCCACCAATATCAAAACAAAACAAATATTCTCATGGGTTCCAGCTCGGCAAAACAGGCGACCATCATACCTCTTCAGGACCAACTTAACCACTGTAATCCAGTCCCCTGTGCATGGATTCTATGACCTCACTAATATAAGAACTATAACAGCCCTAGCCACCAAACGCCACAATATCGAGTTCACATTGAGTACCAGCATAAAGATTATTCATCAGTAGCCACCAAAAGCAACATTGATTTGTCCTCCATGGGTTCCAGCTTAAATATTCTTCAATAGCCACCAATAGCAACAGGATATCGAACATAATGGGCTCCAGCTACAAGCATACCTAGCAGAAGCCACTAGCCATGGCCATTCACCTTCCTGCATATATATATACATATATTGTTTTAAATGAAATTTTATATTTCATTAATTTAATTAAGAGAAACCTAAAACACTTACTGCTGATCCAATGTAAACTCCATTTACTTCATCTGAACCAGCAGCAAAGCAACGAAAACTTAAAACCAAAAAAACCTATAGAATGTACTTTAAAATACCACCAAACAAGCTTTCAGAGACATAAATGGATACCAATAGAACTGATCAGTAAATAAATAGCTTACACGTTATATTGGCACGGGCATCCAGAAGGTAGTCAATGTGCAAAGAATTTGGTGGAATCGGATTGTTAGTGGAAAATTTCGTTAAGTAGTAGTTACAGCCAATAAAGTCGAATGAGCCTCTCAGCTCTTTCGATTCTTCACTGCTAAATCGTGGCAAGCGTGCTCCCACTAACCTCCGCATGGAATCAGGGTATTTTCCAGACGTCAATGGATCCATGAACCTGTTAATTAATATCACCAACAAATTTATTTTAAGTGCTGTTACTACTTATGGGTGTGCTCACGATTTACCATACGTCTGATCCGAACAACAAATGGATATAAATAAATACGTAGGTAAAAAGCGTGTATATACCACGTACCACCCTATTCTGAAGTCAATTTCTCTCTGGGTAGCCATCTGATCAGGCAAAGTCTCTGAGAATGGCAAGATCCAGTCCATTACAAGTGATATGCCAATGGAACCTTTTTGCTTCCCCTGCACTTTATTTTCCAACATTTATTAATCAAGAAATGTAAGTCCTCTTATTCAAGTTTAGTTTTCTGATTTAAAAGGGAACATAATCTCACCTGGTATTTAGTCCTATAAATTTTTACACCCGCGCTATGTGCAAGAAGCATATTATGAGCTACAATATAAGGCTTTGTTGCAGAATTTCCTGCTGTACAGTTTCCAAATGTGGGTGAACAACGGCCAGGTGCGCAAAACCCTAGATCGTAGCCAAATACTGAGAAGATCCAAGTTTCGTTTACAGTTGTCCAATATTTTACACGGTCTCCGAAAGCTTGAAAACATACTTCTGCATATATGCCATAGTCATCCCTGAAAACGACAGTATCAGAAGCAAGAAACACTTGTGTTTCATGAATTAATAAGGGGAATTATGGCAGAGAATCTTACACAACTCTTTTGCTATGGAAACCCCCATACTCGTCCTCCAGAACTTGTGGCAAGTCCCAGTGATACAGTGTAACAAAAGGCTCAATACCTGCAGGCAGATGCGCGCCCAGGAGGTACTGTATAAGGTGTGCATACAATTTATGAAATGAAATAAAACTGCAAATGATTGTTTAATACCATTCTTGATCAGCTCGTTGATGAGATTATTGTAATAAGCTATTCCCTCTTCATTGACACCTCCATGTCTTGCAAAACCCTCTAAAAAAATTTGATGAAAGTAAGAGAATTTTTATGGAAGGCAATGATGTGATTTATAAATCCATGGTCAATTCATTTACAGTTAGACCTACTGGGAAATATGCGTGGCCAGGAAATAGAGAAACGATAGACGTCCATTCCCATGTATTTGAGATGCTGGATATCTTCCTGCACATCATTATCAAATAAAAAAGCCATCGATCGAGAGGCATTAAAAAAATCGACTGTACTGTAATTTTAAAGTGTGTACCTTATAGCGATGGTATTGATCTACTGCAACATCGCCATTCTTTCCATCTGCAATTTTCCCTGAACAACAATAAAATAAATAAGACACTGCACATCAAGGAGGAAGATGTATGAATAATGTGCATAGTGTGTATTGAACCTTTAATGTGGGAGAATGTATCCCAAATGCTGGGGCCTCTCCCACCCTCACTGGCAGCTCCTTCGACCTGTAACACAGATAGAATTTGTCTAAATTTCTGTTTAACAAGAATATCAGGCAACCATATTTAAAAGGCTATAGAATGTAGGTGCAGGGAGTATTAGTGATGAATAAGGTGGAACCTGCTAAGCAGATGAGCCAGCACCAAATTTGAACCCCTTTGGAAAGCTGTTTCTACCAATTTGCCTGGCAGAACTAGCTGCTGCAACTACAGTGACGAGGAGGCAGCTGACTGAAAGCAAAGATATGCAGGAGAGACGTAGACCTTGAATTCCTGCCATCTTACGAGGTCTTTCTCTGTGTGTTAGAATGAAATCCCCTCCACGAATATGTAATTTCATGGAATGCAAACCCCATCAAGGCTGGGAATGCCCTCGCACCTTTTCCATGGGAGTAGTCTACCCAGGCGGAGGAGTGCCCAGATTGTCTATCCACCGAGAAATTTCCGAATCTGCCACCGACTAGTCATCTGCCCCTTCGAAGTCCATCCCTCCGTATTCAGATTCTCTCGATGTCACATCTGACAGCCCATCCGCTGGCTCGTCGAACTCGTATTCAGATTCTCTGGCGATTGGATGTCACATCTGACAGCCCATCCGCTGGCTCGTCGAGTTAATGGACTTGGTGGGAGAAAAATAGCCTTGAATTCTCCAAATCGAATAGGGGAGAGGGGTCGGTCATTGGACACCTCAGCGATGACTAGCCCCCATGCCACGTAGGCGAATCTACCTTTGTACATTAGGGGTCTCAGCGCAAGGCAATCACGTGGCGGGCATGTGCACCCGGTCAAACCGGTCTCTAACCTGCTCAGGTCGTCTCCCGCCATTATGTGGAGGCTTGTCGATGAAGCTTCATTTTCTGCTCCGGGTCTGGTTGCTGTGCATTTTGGTCTTCGACTGTTGCGTAGAGGTTCTTCGATGTCTGACGCCTCCACCACCACCCTCCGCGCGCTCCATCCATCGTTATGGCATCTGTGCTCTCCTGGCTCGAGCTCCCTTGGTCCTAGTTCGACCGCGGTAGCCTTCAAAACTTTCATGGTTTATTCTCTGTGGTTGTTCACACTGGGTTCTGTGTTCGTTAAACCTCGACTCTGTGGTGGTTATACCTCGACGCTGTTGGTTATACCTCGGCTCTTTGGTGGCTATGCTCGGCTTTGTGTTGTCATACCTCGGCCCTATGGTGGTTTTACCTTGGCCCTTTCATGGTTTTATTTGGCTCTGTGGTGGTTTTACTCAGCTCGGCCCTGTGGTGGTTTTTCTCGGCTCTGTGGTGAGCAGAGCTCGCCTCTGTGGTGGTGGTGGTCATACCTTGGCTCTGTGGTTCGGCACTGCGTGGCTTACAGGTCTATATGCTCCAAATTTTGTTTTCAGGTGCGTTTTTCAGCTCTGGATGCGATGAATTGTGCTTTCAGGTGTGTTTCCTTGTTGGTTTTAAGTGTTTTGAAATTTTTTTTAATGTTTGTGCTCTGTGAATGATTGTGTTTTTTATTTCTTTGCAGGTCAATGCAGAAGCCAAGGAAAATGCAGTTGGCTGGCAAGGCAAGGAGGACAATGCAGTGGGCAAGGAGGAAGGCCAGGAGGGAGAGGAATTGGATGAGAGGAGTCTTTAGGTAGGACTCTGTCCTACCAGTCATATGTATGTGTTTGTAAACACATTTAACCTGAAGGAGATGTTCTCTGTTGAGCTTCTTTACTGTTTTACTATGTTTTACTGTGGTTTTACTGTGTTTAGGGTTTAGGGTTGTAATTGGAAAGGCTTTGATATTTAATTAATCAACGTTGTGTGTGTAGATTGAATCTCCGTAAGTTGGGTTTATTAAGGTTGTGACCATCCTACTTTGAGTTCAAATGAAAATCGAATGTTGGTTGCTATTTATGCGTTGAAAGGTTTATATTATGGTTGGACCATATGATTAGAGAATTTCTGCAATTAAAAATAATAATAATAATAATAATAATAATTGCTCAGATCTGAGAGGTTTTACTGTGTTTAGGGTTTAGGGTTGTAATTGGAAAGGCTTTGATATTTAATTAATCAACGTTGGGTGTGTGGATTGAATCTCTGTAAGTTGGGTTTATTAAGGTTGTGACCATCCTGCTTTGAGTTCAAATGAAAATCGAATGTTGGTTGTTGTTTATGCGTTGAGAGGTTTATATTATGGTTGGACCATATGATTAGAGGATTTCCGCAAAAAAATAAATAAAAAAAAATAAAAAATAAAAATAAAAATAAAAAGATAAAATAAAATAAAAATTGCTAGAGGTTTTATTGTGTTTAGGGTTCCACAATTTAGACATTTTAATCTCTGTGTAGATTGATAGGTTGCCCTTCCTGCAAATACTAGATCCTATTTGTTCCCCAACTACTGGTATTAGAGCTTAGATGCCTCTGTTTGGCTTTTTAGTTAGTTGACTTTGGACATGAATGACAAAACTTCTTTGAAGGATATTTCATGTGTTAATTTAATCCAGATTCTTCTTATTGTTCATTATTATTGCTCATTTTATGTCAACTTGGAAGAGGTTAGGGGATATGAAGCCTGAAGTCAACCTTGCTTCTCCAACCAATCTTTTTCCACACTTGTAGTGATATCCAATGGTTGGTAACACCAACCCCAACATACATGTTGTATTTGATATGCTTGATTTATCATTGGGTTTGTTGAAACTTGAATGATGCAAGAGGATCCACCTCCCCTCCCTTATTAGAGTAATTTTGCCGTGAAATTTAGGCTTTTTTCATAGCTCAACAAATCTGATGCTACTTTACATAGGCTAGGAATACAGACTCTTCAAACCTCCTGCATAATAGAACTACACAAGATTTAGGATTCACAGTATTCAAAGCTACAACAATTGCATATCTTCCACTGTCTATTCTTCTGTAGGTCAAGAAACTAGATGCTACAGAACACAAGTTCGCATGAATGCATCTACTCCATGTTTCTCAATTTGTAGCATGAGGATGGCAACCTATACAATGGATTCCACAACAGTTATATATTCGACAACATCCTAGGCTCTCTTCATGGAAACATCACCTGCAAGTTATGCCACTTCTTGCAATCAATGGTTAGTTTATAAACCAAGGAAAATTTCTTTCAATGGTTGAAGTGGACCTGATAAGAATAAAATACAACACTGTATGAATGAATGGTCCACTTTTGTCCCTTTCTTTGTTTATAAGTGTTTCTTTTTTTATAAGTGATAAGATAGCATTAGGGAATTTGAACACTTGAAAATTTCCATTTCTTTTTTTGCTTATGAATTCAGTTTCTTCGTTGAGAGTATCCTCTTTTATTCACTAATTTTTATTGATGAAGTAGCAAGTAATTTTCACCTCCTTTTTATTGAGAGATTTTGATTGATGAAGTTTGCAATGAATAATGAATTTTGATGATACAGTTTTGTTACAATTACAATTCTTTTTTGGGGTTAGGTAGTGTTTTTAACTATTTAAAATTGAATTTATAAATTTATTCCAGACTTCAAAAAATTCCAAAGAAATTTAAATTGTGCAAAGTTGACTGTGATTTAATAAATCCTTGTCAAATTTAGAGCAAAATTAATTAAAAACATACTTTATGCTACTTTATGCTACAAATACTATTATGTTGTGTGGGACACCTAACATACAACAGGTGGATTCGCCTACATGGCATGGGGGCCAGCCATTGTTGAGGTGATACTGCATGGATATAGTTTGAGGTTGATATAGATTGATAGGGGAATTCAATGGTAGTGTGATTTGATGTTATGCCCATGCATTGATGTTAATGGAAAGTGAATTTGTTGAATTTACTTGCATTGAAGTTAGTTTCCTTTCCTTATGTATCCAAATGCATAGGTAATTCTTCATTCATTAGCTCTGAGTCACACTCCACCTTGGATGAAATTGGAACATGTTGACTTCTCAATTTCTAAATCAGGAGGGATAAAGCTTGGCTCTCAGAACTTGTCAAAGGCTACTATTGAATGCAGTATTGCACTAATTTCTATTTATGTTGATAAATGTTAAATATGACCTTACAAAATTATGTATGCCAAACATCTTTTCTACCTCTCTTTTTTCAAATAAATGGTTAGTCAGTAGCTCTGGTGGCATGTCTCGATCAGGAATCAATTGCTCCCCGTGTTGATATACTTGTTATTTAACATGATTATTGGTATCTGTTTCTGTTCATCAATGAGCATGTAATGTTCAAGGGATAGTTTGTTTAGATGCAATCAGGTTGTTTTGTTAATGATGTTCAATTCAATTATGAATTCAATTTCTTTGTATAAGCACCACAGAGCCGAGGTTTAACCACCACAGTGCCGAGTATGTTAATAATGTTTTATAATGTTTTATATTGTTAATAATGTTGAAAATTTTTATAAATTCAATTTCTTTGTTCACACCCTCTGTTGATTGTTCAAGGTATCATTGTTTTGCAGTTATGATTTTTATAATCCACTTCTTTTTAATCAATTAAGAGGTAGGATCATTCAATCATGGTTGTTCTCATTGCAAGACACATTTTCAGAGTGGGGAAATGGGCCAAAATCCAAGTTGGAATTTGGTGTCATAGACCTTTTTCGCAAGATGAATTCAGTTTCTTTGTTGAGAGTATCCTCCTTTATTTAGTGATTTTTATTGAAGTTAGCAAGTAATTTTCACCTCCTTTTTATTGAGTGATTTTTATTGATGAAGTTTGCAATGAATTTTGATGATACTTGTTATTTAACAGGATTATTGGTACATGTTTATGTTCTTCAAAAGAGCATGTAATGTTCAAGGGATAGTTTGTTTAGATGCAATCAAGTTGTTTTGTTAATGATGTTCAATTCAATTATGAATTCAATTTCTTTGTTCCAATATGAATTCAAAAATGTGATATATACTAAGGCTATAACTCCAATTGCTCCCCATGTTGATCTAAATGATATAGGCTAACGCTATAATGTCTCGATCAGGAATCAATTGCTCCCTGTGTTGATATACTTGTTATTTAACATGATTATTGGTATCTGTTTCTGTTCATCAAAGAACATGTAATGTTCAAGGGATAGTTTGTTTAGATGCAATCAGGTTGTTTTGTTAATGATGTTCAATTCAATTATGAATTCAATTTCTTTGTATAACCACCACAGAGCCGAGGTATAACCACCATAGAGTGAGTATGTTAACCTCCTTTTTATTGAGTGATTTTCACCTTTTTATTGAGTGATTTTGATTGATGAAGTTTGCAATGAATTTTGATGATACTTGTTATTTAACAGGATTATTGGTATCTGTTTCTGTTCATCAAAAGAGCATGTAATGTTCAAGGGATAGTTTGTTTAGATGCAATCAGATTGTTTTGTTAATGATGTTCAATTCAATTATGAATTCAATTTCTTTGTTCAATTATGAATTCAAAAATCTAATATAGGCTAAGGCTATAACTTCAACAAATTAACAAACTTGTAGGATTTAGAATCTGTTTGATATGTAGGAATTATAATCTGTTTGATATATAACTTCATAAAAAATATGATATAGGCTAAGGCTATAACTTCAACAGATTAACAAACTTGTAGGATTTAGACACTGTTTTATACATACTAATTTGAAATTTTTTGTAGCTTCCCAAACATCCATGGATGCAATCCTTGCAACCCTCTTTTCATTGGCTAACTCCTTCTTTCTCTTTTTAGCTTCCTGAATTTCATTCTTTTTACGTTCAGACTCGAACACTAAATTCATATAATCTTCAGATGTGAGCAATTATGAACTCCTCCCTAAATGAAGTTAATCTGAGGTTGAGTTCCTTGATGAGGCCTTCACTCTCTCTATTGGTAGCTTTAGGAATGCACCAAGTAATCTCTGCTTTTCTGGACCTGGATGCTAGATTTCATCTTCTGGGACAACTGATTGGCCCCCATTGTTGTCTTCTTCAAGTACTTCATGCTGAATAGGCTCCTCTTCCAGTGATCCATTGTCCACAAAATAATGAACAAGTTCGGTGTTCAACCCTGATGGTTGTGAAGGCATGTCCATGCTTTCATCCTCATTGGTGGTAGATACATTATTTCTAGTGATATTCATCACGGCCTCTACCAGCCATGATGGTGCACTTACTTGGGTTGGCATGGTCAATTTCTCATTGTCAGCTGCATCAGTGGGTGTCACAGCCTCATTGATATTGTTATTTGGTTCATCACTGAACTGTGTCTCACTGACACGCTCAGCATCATCACCATCACAGAACAACCCTTCAAAAAGGGACATTATACCTTCAGCAACAGCTACATCTTCTTGGGCACCAACATGCTTTTCTAAGTTCTCTTCTTCTTGACCTTCCACTTCAAATTCTTGGCTACATGTGGTATCATGCATAAGAGCATCAAAATTGAGTGGCCATATACCATTCCTCCTAAATCCAACCTTGATAGTAGAAGGTGTGAGAGCCCTTTTAAATGCTTTACTTGCAAGCTCAGCTAGCTCAAACCTCTTTACTTACACCCCTGGATTCTTTGCCATCCATGAAGCTCGCTCGAACCTGAAATAGTTCTTGAAAGGCCCAAACACGCTCACATCAAGGGGCTGCAATCTGTGAGTAGTATGAGCCGAAAATGTTAACAGGTCAATGCCCAAATTATTGGCCTCCTCAATTGTCTGCACAACCATGTGGCTTCCATGGCCATCTAAAATCAGTAAGTGCCTGTTTTTAGGTGAGACACCACCCGGTACAGAAGCAACAAAGTGGCAAAGAGAATTTAGGAATAGTTCCTTTGTCATCCATGCATGTGGATGTGTAGCCATGCATGCCCCTGGTTCACAATTATGTATATAATTTTTTAGTTGAGTTTTACCTTTAAATAGATAAAATCCTAGTATTGATGAACCAATTGCATTGACACATGCAAGAATTGTGATCCACTCCCTGCTCTTAGGCAATATCTTAGGCACATTTCTACTCCCTCTCTTGGAAATTACCCGCATACCACAATTTCTTCCTGCCTGTAAGCCTGTTTCATCACAGTCCATATATAGTCTAGGGCATATGAGTGCTGGTCATATGCAGCAGAAAGAGTGTTATAGAACTTGGAAACAATTGTAGGGTGTAGATTTAAAGCCCGATCTCTGTCAAGGCCCTCCGTTGTATGTAACACAAGGTCTGGATGCCTCTTTTTAAACCCACTCCACCATGACTTACCAGGAAAACCATCTTTAAAGGGGTTTGGCCTCCCTTGACAGATTTGAGATACAATGGATTTAAGTTGTATAAGCTCGAACCCGTGTCCCAATTGGGCCATCTCCTTACACCACTCCACCACTTCATCCTCCTCCTCTTCAGTCAAAACTATAACAGGCCCTCTACGCTTTGTATTAGTCAACCCATTTATCCAATCATGTATGTTAGAGGCAGCAATACCATGTTTTTTTGCAGATGCACGGATTAAATATCCCTTAAACTCGATGTCATCAATTGCAGTGAGCATGTCTTGCTTCGTCCAGCCTCTAATTGCACTGATTTTCTTTGTTGAAATTGCACCTTGTATTGTGGTCGAAGGTGGCTCTGTGGCTGATGGTGGGCTGGGATGATCTGCAACCACAAGGTCCTTTTCAACTACATTACTGGGAGCAATGGGAGCATTGACATCCTCATCTGATGAACTACTCCGAAGTTGGGCCCCCCTTCTCCCTCGCCTCCTGTTCCTTATCTGATCTGCAATAGAAACTCTTGGCATGGCTACAACCTGCAATTTCCAACATCGTTAAGAAATTTGATAAGTATTATAGCACAAATGTATAGAGTAAACTATAATTATGTATGAATTCCAAAATTTCTGCTAATAACATGAAATCTTCAGTTGTTTGTTGTGAATTAATTGGCATTGAAGTATTACTTGTCAATTATGTATTACTTGTAATATCAACATGAGAAAGATATGTGATACCTACATGGTTGTTAGCTACATGGACTTGTCTAAAATCAGTAAGTGCCTATTTTAAAATGGACTTATCTTTGGACATGGACTGTGTGTTAGAACTATTTTTATTGAAAGATTTTACTCAATATAAAGTCAATATCCAAATCTGCTTAATAAGCACAACAAAAGGAGGAGGCAACTACATTTATATTGTAGGCAACTAGAAATGTATGTTTGTTGTGAATTAATTGACATTGAAGTATTACTTGTCAATTATGTATTACTTGTAATATCAACAGGAGAAAGATATGTGATACCTACATGGCTATTAGCTACATGGACTTGTCTAAAATCAGTAAGTGCCTGTTTTAAAATGGACTTATCTTTGGACATGGATTGTGTGTAGGCGTTCAAGGTTTATGAATCCTTTGTTTTTCTTAGGAAAACCCTTTGCCCGATAGGCACTGTTCCTATGTAGTTAGTAGGTTGTTGTTCTTATAAATTTTTAAGGGCACTGTTCCTATGTAGTTAGTAGGTTGTTGTTCCTATGTAGTTAGCAGGCACTGTTCCTATGTAGTTAGTAGGTTGCTTTTCTTATAAATTTTG
Source organism: Pinus albicaulis (assembly GCA_034641835.2). NCBI lineage: Eukaryota > Viridiplantae > Streptophyta > Pinopsida > Pinales > Pinaceae > Pinus > Pinus albicaulis. The sequence continues at coordinate 42,904 of JAXQQM020083710.1, read as the reverse complement.
AAAGATTTTACTCAATATAAAGTCAATATCCAAATCTAGTTAATAAGCACAACAAAAGGAGGAGGCAACTACATTTATATTGTAGGAAACTAGAAATAGCTACATGGACTTGTAATGGCCTGAATGTTGTTAGCTACATGGACTTGTAATAGCCTGAACGCTGTTAGCTACATGGACTTGTAATAGCTTGAACGCTAACAACTACATTTGATCCACAGAAATTGATGTACTGTTCTTAGGGGACTGTGTGTTGGAACAATTTCTTGAAAGATTTTACTCAATACTGGACTTAAAGGTTTAGAAAAATTCCAACTTGAAATTTGGAGTAGCTAATTAGTAAGCTAGTTTGAACACTCATAGCTTCTTTAATCTATGTGATTTTCTTATAAACATAACTCTCATTACTTACAAACTTAACATAGTTTCTCAACTAAAATAATGATAAAGTACTCAATATCTTGAATAACATTATTCAAGAACAACGAAATACTTGTATGTCTCCAGCAACTGATGAAGAGAGTGAATGTAACACTGTGCACACACTCTCTCTGGAATGTAACACTGAGCACACTCTGTCTGTATGTCTCGAACACTATCTGAAAAGGATTGTATGTCTGCAAAATGGAAACTCGCTGTCTGAAAACTCACTTTCTGAAAACTGTATGTCTGCAAAATGAATGGAACACTGTCTGAAAACTCTGAATGTATGTCAGCAGTAGCTTAAGAGTATAATGAATGCCTCAAATGCAGTAAGAGTTGATGTTTTATAGTTTTATGATCTAGAATTTAATTGGTAGGGAAGATTGGCATGGATTGCCATCTCCCAAATTTAATTATGTGTTGTGGATTGATTTGTACATGATCCAATGGCTGAAAAGCTTTCATGGTTGATCCTTGTGCTTTCCTGAATTTAATTCCTGAATTGAAATGCTTTCCTGAATTTAATTCCTGTAATTCCAGGGCTGTTGTGTTTAATTCTTGAAATGAAAGGTTGGGTGAACTATTTCCTAAATTGAATGGTGTCATTTAATGTCTTCAATAGGCTGAATGGTTAAACATACATGTACATATGGCTGACAGACATTTCACCTATTTTTGTGCAGGGGTTACCCAGTCCTTGTGCAGGTGTTACCTAGTCCCTGTCCAGGTGTTACTCAGTAATGAGATCTATTTCCCCAATGCAAAATCAGTGGGTGACTGTTTGATGGGATAACTATACTTTTGGATGGAAAGCATTGTAATGTTTTGTAGTGCATTTTGCCTTAGTTGGTAATTCAGAACTGGAGGTACTTGAGACAAGAGGTCTTGTCAACTTGTGATGTTAAGACTTGGTGTATGACAGTTGTTGGTCTAGTAAAAAACTAGGCCCATTTTGGACATATTTATATAACTTATATAACTTATTATCAAATATTTATGTGCATATTTTAGTGAGTTTGTAATTTATGTTTGATGGATGTGTGGGACCAGTACTATAACTACTATTGGTCCTTGCACAACAATAGAAGCCTTTCCCACCCCCTGTGGATAATGCACCTCCAGCCGCCTAGACCATCCGGATGATATTAAAGCCAATAAAAATATGCCTGTACATTTATGTGGGAGTTCTCAAGGAGTACGTGCCATCCACGCAGAGTCAATAACAGTCACCTAATACCCACTCACAAAAATTTAAAAAATCCCGATCACCAGAGAGTAGTCCAGATCAGGTAAAGGGAAACCTAAAAATTCAAACCATGAATGGCTTGAAAGTCAGGGGACTGAGGATGCAGCCCAGGGGAATCAGGGATCATGATCAACAGAGAATTAGGTGTCTTTAGTCTTCCATATCTCAACCGCACGGAGCACACGCTCTTCCCGAAAACTTAACATAACCAGTGCGCGAAGAATATCCATAACAACACATGCAACCACTGATATCCCACCAGTGTTGACAAATTTGTATCTCAACACTTTTACAAGGCTTGGAAAGAGTAATGGGGGTATAAACACTTATCCCAAAACGTCGAAAAGAGTTGTCCAGTTCTCCGGTATTGTGCCCAAAGGTGAAATTGTAAACAAAATTTATATTATATTTATTTATTACAACTTCTTAAAATGATAAAATAATTATAAAATTTAATAGATCATAATTATATTAATGTTTCGATTGGCATGACCACTGGACTAACTCCATCCAATTTACTTACGAATTGTAATCCCACACTATTTTAGGATCTATACAATCTAGGTGCCCTCAAATTTGGTATCTGTGGTATGGCACCTCCGAGATCCATACCTAAGTAGAAAATTCTTTACGGGAACCCCAAACTGAAAGGTTTTATAGATGAATTGAACAAAGCAGCGCTGGTCCACAAAATCAAACTGAAAGCAGTCGTCGCTAGTCTAAAAGCTAGGGTTTCAGAAATAAAAGTGGCCTATATCGCATTTATGATTCCTTCATAGATATAGTCAGAAATATTGCCAAATATGGTAAGCTTTGTAATGAAGAATCATTATTCAATTAGTTGTAATTTTTTCATTTCTTTCACTTGTTGTAATGGGTTTGAACTTTGTGATACGAGTTGTAACGAAAAATCATTCTTTGATTTGTTGAGTTGTTGTCATTAGCTTCAGTTGGTGTAATCTAGTTGTTGCGATGGGTTTGTTGTAGGGTTTGAGACATCCAACAGGGGTTGTTGCAGGACATGATACATAGAGGTTGGAATCACATGCAATTCCAATATCTCATTTATTTGTCCACATGCCTCCAAATATGCTTTCTGGGATGCCGTTCACTCTACAGAGAAAACGTATCGCCTCACTGCCAAAATGGTGCTCGATAAATATATCTCACAATTACTGTCATGAAAAATTTCTTTGGTTGGTGATTTCGATGAAGAGATTAACTTCAAATTATGAGAGCCTATTTAATGTGGCTCAAATTTCCATGCAGATGTATTAATTTAATATTAATATTGGTGTTTATTGATCGTCAAATTGAGACGATATTATCTTCGGATCTTTTCTCATATTTATTCATCTTTCAATGCTTGTGACCGTTCCAAGTGCATAAAGACAATATAACAAGCACAGAGGCAATTAATTCATATGTTTAAAAAGTCTTATATTTTATAGTTTTTAAAATTATTGTAAAAATTGATTCACCTTGCCAAACTTGTTTGATATGAGGTTTTTCATTTGGTTTAAACCGAAAAAGTTGTAAATATATTAGCTAATTATAAAAATATATATTATTATAAAAATTAATTGATTATATCTAAAATTTTCATTAAATATAATAAAATAGAGTTTCCCATAATCTATAATCCAGATATATTAATCATATTAAGAGTAAGCTTGATCTAAATGGTTTACATCGAATATAATTATAAAAAATTATAAGTGAATTGGGTTTTAAGTACATAGTGAACTAGGTCAGGTTAGAATTGAAGTCACACTATGTATGATAGCACCCATGAAGACACAAATTGGTGGGAGATTCAAGGGAGGTTCATGAGGAGGATGTTGGTGCATGGTGGCCTGGAGTCATGCCATGAGCTTGTGTTTTGAATAACTTATGTTTGGTTTTAGAGATTGGTATGTTTTTGTTCTCTTAGTCACTCTTCCAAAGTATTAAACTCTCGGCCTTGCTGGGGGATGTTTTGCCTCATTCTGTCATTAATTCTCTTACTCTATTCTTGCGTTATGAGGGTTGGGCCTCACGTCCTCTAGTAAGTTGTCTTGCCATATAAGAATATATATAGGTCTTCTTGTAATACTTTGTGGGTGCTTGTTTTTGCAGCCATTACTTAGCATGCAGGTCTGTTTTTGTTGGGCATCTCTAGTTGCAAGCATATCTGGAAGGTTTGGTATCTTCTGGGAGAGTAGTATAACCTGTTTTTTCAGGTGTGGTCTGGTCTTACTAGGCATTGTATCTAGTTCCATGTGGTGATATCCCAAATCATGCTTCTGTTCCTCATAGCGATTTACATCCTATATTTGATTTTGATGTCACACTAATCTGTTAAAAAACACCCATATACTAAATAAGGTGTTTAGAAATGTCATTTTCGGTCCTGATAAGGACTCGAATTCATCTGAATCATCAGAATAGTCAAAACTTGGTTATTCGTGGCAAAAATGGCTAGATTTGTTCATTATTTCAAAATCGTGTAAGTATTTTAGCTTCGAGTGTTGTTTTCGCTAGTGGTACTATACGGGTTGCTGTTGTAGTCACATTTGACCCTACATGGCATTATCATTCTTTGCAATTTCTTTCTCCAATTTCTGATATGAATTCCGGCCACCACCTTTCTCTCGACGTCTTGCAATGTGATTTCCTAGTCTAAGCATCTCGCATGATTTCTAATCTACATGCCTTTTGTCTGGACCTGGGTTACCTCCCTTTTGTCTATGCCACTTATCGACCTTTTGTCGCACTCTTTACTCCTGGCACGTACACCTGAACGATCTAACATCCCTTTATGTACATTCCTGACACCTTGGGGACTCTATCAAAGCACACCTGGGCGTCCTTTCACACCTAATCGAACATTCTCATGGCTTATTCTCTCTGACCTTTACACACATCTTGTGTCCCATCTCCCGATAGCCGACATACATATTTAATCATTTATCCCTCCCAGTTTTTTTACAGTATCTTCTCGATTTGGCCTAAATCTCCTTGTCTGACCCATATTTGGGTGGTTGAACCATTTACATCCTTGTCAATGATCTCGTTAGTTCCACTTTGCCTTCAGATCATATGGAGTTGGCCCATGACCTCTTTTCATCTGACACCTTAGCGCATGAGGCTTTCATTGATGCCACGTTGGAAGCAGAAAAGGAATTTGCAATGTTGAAAGCCCATCTTCCTTCATCCAACGCGTTGCCGCCTGAACATGTCCATGTTTCTTCTAGACTCGGTCCCTGCTTTCATCAGTCTATATCCCATCTACAAACACCGAGCAACCGCAAGCATTTTGGCTAACTTGCTAAGGCTCCAAACAAGATTCTATTACGGGCTCCTGAGATTAAGCTCTTGAATTTCGGTTATGGAAACCTTTGGGGTATGTTAACGAGCTTGTAGAAGAGAGCTATCGCGTGTCACTGGGTCTATTTTGACATGCCTAAGAAAGAAATGGTGGGTTGGGTCAAGTGCACTTGGGGTCCGCCGGCCGGCTATCCCCCTAAAGTAAGAAGAATGATGAATTCTTGGTTCAACATTCAATTTCTACACATTGATGATGCTTCAAAAATACTCAAAAGAACCTGGGTTCGTGGCCAAATATTTTTACAGCTTCATGTGTGGTATCTTGGTTTCAACTCTATTATGGAAACACCCAAGAATAATATGGTTTAGGTGAAGCTTCCATGTGTGCCTTTGGAATACTAGATGAAGACAACTCTGTCTACAATTGGTAATTATATTGGGAAGCTTCTATATATTGCTCCAGGTTGCATGGGTGCCATGCAAAAGTGGGTCACCTGGATTTTAGTTGAGGTTAACTTCGCTGGTGGCCTCCCAGGTAATATATATTTGTCATGGGATCGGTTGAGACATCGACAACGGGTGGATTATTGGGGGATCCAATTTCATTGTCTCTTGTGTCACCAAATGGGTCATATGATGAAAAGATGCCTTAGGGGTATAATGAAAACCAATTTCTCGAGCTCGCGGGCGATCCATCATAGGGTCGGGGACCTTGGCATTGAAAGCTCCAACCATGGGCCTAATGGTAAGCTGATTTCTTTGTCCCTTTCATTTCATAACACTAAGTCATCCTCATCTCTTTCATCTTTACAACATGCTTTTCAGACATTGAAACCTACCACGTGTTAGTGATGGAATCAACACTTGGACTGCATTAAGCGCCTGACTAGACACATCTTAAGTTCGAGGCTATTTCTTATGATTTGATTGGGTTTTTGGAAAGTGGTTGGATCTCAAGCACTCTCAAAAGGAACGTTGAACAGATAAAAATCTCTGACACATATGAGGGAACTTGTTGATATGATGTGGTAGCAAAGTTTGTAGTTCAATGATTTGAAGAATGGGAGAAAGACAATGGGTTTGTAGGACAAAAATCCACTGTTGGGAGGAAATAATGACACAAATTTCAGACCTATAATGTCTAATGAAAGAAGTATTTTTAAGAAATACTTACAAGAATATCATTTTACATTTTAAGAATCCTATTTCAAGGAATGCTTCTGACTAACATGGCATCTTGAACCAGTAAAGCTTGATGGGTCAAGACTTACAAAAGAGTACCAATATGTCTGTTAGATCATAAGACTTATAAAAACATGAGGTAGGATTTAATTCGACTCAAGGAATGCTCATGAACAAAACATATTAAATCAGAGAAGCTTGAAACAAGACTTACAAGGACAGTTCAATATGCCTTGAAGCTTCATCATAAGACTAATAGGAACATGAAGTAGAATTCTTATGACAGATTTGAAAAGAAAGATATAGGATATGGAAAAACAGGATAAAAACATATACACACACCATATGATTTTTGAATCCTCAAGAGTGTAACTGGAATATATTATGTGTTCAACAATACATTGTTCAAGAACGACATGAGAATCAACAACAGGGCACTCGGCCACTATGCTTTCAACTCTCTCTCCTTTATTGCATAAAACTCAACTCTTAAATAGAGTTGCATAAAACAAACTATTGCTAAACTTTATGAATGAAATTAAATAAAGAAAACTAAAAATAGTAAACAAATCAAATTGTTGCATAAATTTAAAACTATTGAATTATTCGATTCTTCAAAATCTGAAGCATGAAACTGTTTGACTACCACATAAGCTTCTTTCTGCTACTTGTCCTAGTTGTCTTCAGCTGTTGCAAGAAAGGTGGAACTGTTTGACACCTATGTGCTCAAAATCAGAGGGGTAAAACCTGCCACTTAATCAATCCTTTGCCACCTATGTCAATTGAAATCAAAAGAAAATCAACCGCTTGGAACACAAAATTCATCTATTTGGCTGAAGTCTTGTCTTTAAAATGCTCATACATTTGTTGTTCAAGCTCTAATTATGCCTTTTATAAATTCTAGGAAAATAGCTACCTGCTGGGTTTGTTGATAAAACTAGATTTTTTGTAAAAGGTAGCTATTATAAAAAATCATGTAGATAGTTGTGTTTGTTGATTAAACCAAAATTTGTGTGCCTCTCGTGTATGCACAGTTGTTCAAACGGGATACAAAACCCTACACGCAACCCTGATTTCTTGCTTGAGAATGATAAACTGGTTGTTGGAGGATGTGAATGTTAGCTGTAACCTCCACAGAAAACCTCGGTCATAAGAATAGTGAGTCTAAACCTCTGAATCTGCGCCCTTAATCATGGTATGGTGTAATGGCACGATTTGAAACTATTCAAATACGGGCGCTAAGTCACCCCATAACTCATAACACTCCACTGCATCATTTAATAATTGATACTTTGTACCATAATCTCCGCTTCAGCTTAATGAATAGCTATAGGTTAGCTCCACCAACAATATAATCACTCCCTTATAATATTACTTCTAATTTAGAAATAATTACCCCTTTTTTGAGAATGACCTATTCTCTGAAAAATTCTCCTTGCACGAATTTTCCAGGTAATAGCTACCTTTTTCACCGTGTTAGTAATGTGACCTTAAATTTGGATTTGAGGTTTTACTTGGCTTGTGGTCAAACTCGTGGTTCTGTGGTGGTTGTAGCTAAGGGCTCAAAGTAGACAAATGCCCATTTTTTTTATAAATAAAAATATAATAATAATTTTATAAAAATATAAAATTAATATTATTTTTTACTTTCTCTTTTAATGAAACTTAAATAGGCCAGAGTAGTATAGATATGCTAGATTTTAGGCATAGGATAGTATTGGGGTAATTTACCATCATAATGAAAATAGCCACATTAGGATGAATTTGAAATTTTTTGGAAAATAAGGAAAGGATCGAGGAGAATGGCGAGGATGTAGCAAGAAGTAGCGAGAAACATTGAAGCATAAGGAGCTAGAGGCCAAATAAAATGACGGAGAGGGAAGCTTTGAAAGGAATCAAAAATAGTGCTAACAGTGGCTCTAATTGGGGATGATATGCCCCCTGCGGGCTATCAAGAACCATAGACTAGTGCCTTGAATTCAAATTTTATCTCTCCAACTAGCGATCTTTCTCATTAACTCAAAAATACGAGAATTCTTAGCCATTGGGTAATGGATTCAAAATCATCATTTCAATTCTGCAACTTATTTCTCCAAACTAAAACTAAATTCAAACTAAAAACTTAAATCTAAAATTCTAAACTAATTCTCAAAACAATGAGCATATTCATTCTCCTACTTCTAATATAATTTGAATGGAAATCTTCATGCAATATGGAAATTGTTGTACAACCATTCAAACAACTGAAAAAACCTCATATGGATTCTGAATCTTAAAGGTAGAACTGAAAGAATCCATATCATGACATAGTGCAACTCATGATGAAAATAATCACAACATGGGATACTCATAAAGAATTGAATGTTTGCACTATAATAGAACTCCAAATCATCAACTATTGAATGAGGAAAAACATTAAATGTTACTTCTGCAATGATTTCCCTTTCAGAATTCCGAAAGGTGTAGCTATTTATCCAAAACTTCCACTGAAAATCTGATCTCTACATCCCTGTGAAGTCGCCAATGGATCTAGAACAATGGAGTCGCTAGGTGAAAAACTACAGTCCTCTTCAAGTTATCGATTCCTGTTCACCTTCAAGAATTGATCTTTAGCAATTAAAACAAGATACTCGGGAGAATACTTCGTTTCAAGCCCTTCGTCTCCTAACAGATGCACCAAAAGACGTTAGTGTTGGAATCAGCACTTGGACTGCATCAAGCGCCTGACCAGACACATCTTAAGCTTGAGGGATATTTCTTATGATTTTATTGGGTTTTTTGAAATTGGTTGGATCTCAAGCACTTTGAAAGGAACGTTGAACATATAAAAATCTCTGACACACATGAGGGCACTCGTTGATATGATGTGGTAGCAAAGTTTGTAGTATAATGATTTTAATAGCGGGAGAAAGACAGTGGGTCTGTAGGACAAAAATCCACTGCTGGGAGGAAATAATAACACAAATTTCAGACCTATAATGTCTAATGAAAGAAGGCTTTTTAAGAAATACTTACAAGAATCTCATTTTACATTTTAAGAATCCTATTTCAAGGAATTCTTCTCACTAACATGACATCTTGAACCAGGAAAGCTTGAAGGGTCAAGACTTACAAAAGAAGACATATGTGTATGCTAGATCAAAAGACTTATAAAAACATGAGGTAGGATTTAATTCGACTCCAAGGAATTCTCATGAATAATCAACAAAACATATTAAATCAGAAAAGCTTGAAACAAGACTTACAAGAATAGTTCAATATGCCTTGAAGTTTCATCATAAGACTAATAAGAAGATGAAGTAGAATTCTTATGACAGATTTGAAAAGAAAGATATAAGATATGGAAAAACAGGAGAAAAGCATATACACACACCATATGATTTGTGAATCCTCAAGAGTGTAACTGGAATATATTATGTGTTCAACAATACATTGTTTAAGAATGACATGAGAATTAGAAACAAGGCACTCGATCACTGTGCTTTCAACCCTCTCTCCTTTATTACATAAAACTCAACTCTTAAATAGAGTTGCAGAAAACAAACTTCTGCTAAAATTTAGGAATGAAATTAAATAAAGCAAACTAAAAATAGTAAACAAATCAAACTGTTGCATAAATTTGAAACCACTGAATGATTCGAGGCTTTGAAATATGAAGCTTGAAACTGTTTGACTGCCACATAAGCTTATTTTTGCAACCTGTCCTAACTGTTTTCAACTATTGCAAGAAAGGTGGAACTATTTGACTCCTACGTGCTCAAAATTAGGGGGGTAAAACCTGCCACTTAATCAATCCTTTTCCACCTATTTTGATTGAAATTAAAAGAAAATCGACCACTTGGAACATAAAATTCATCTGTTTTTCCAAAGTCTTATCTTTAAAATTCTCATACATTTTTTGTTCAAGCTATAATTCTGCCTTTTATAAATTCTGGGAAAATAGCTACCTGCTGGGTTTGCTGATAAAACCAGATTTCTATAGAAGGAAGCTATTATAAGAAATCCCTTCAATAGTTGTGTTTGTTGATTAAACAAAAATTTGTGTGCCTCTCCTATATGCACAACTATTCAAACTAGATACATAACCCTACACGCAGCCCTAATTTCTTGCTTGAGAATGATAAACTGGTTGCTGGAGGATGTGACTCTATTAGCTATAACCTCCACAAAAAACCTCGGTTATAAGACTAGTGAGTCTAAACCTTTGAATATGTGCCCTTAATCATTGTATGGTGTAATGACACGATTTTAAATGATTCAAATACAGGTGCCAAGTAACCCCATAACTCATAACACTCCACTGCATCATTTAATAATTGATACTTTGTACCATAATCTCTACTTCAACTTAATGAATAGCTATAGGGTAGCTCCACCAACAATATAATAAATCCCTTATAATATTACTTCTAATTTAGAAATAATTACCCCTTTTTTAAAAATAATAATATCTCATAACATAGAAGATCTTCAATTAATTGGACAATGATCTGTTCTCTGAAAAATGATCCTTACACAAATTTTCCAGATAATAGCTACCTTTTTCACTGTGTTAGTAATGTGACCTTCAATTTGGATTTGAGGTTTTACTTGGCTTGTGGTCAGACTTGTGGTTCTATGGTGGTTGTAGCTAAGGGCTCGAGGTAGACAAAGACCCATTTTTTTGATAAATAAAAGTTTAATAAAAATACAAAATTAATAATATTTTTTACTTGCTCTTTTAATAAAACTTAAATAGGCCAGAGTAGTATAGATATCCTATATTTTAGGCATAGGATAGTATTGGGGTAATTTAGCATTAGAATTCAAATAGCCACTTTAGGATGAATTTAAACATTTTTGGAAAATAAGGAAAAGATCGAGGAGAATGGCGAGGATGTAGCAAGAAGTAGCGAGAAAAATTGAAGCATAAGGAGATAGAGGCCAAGTAAAATGATAGAGAGGGCATCTTTGAAAGGAATCAAAACCAGTGCTAACACCACGCATGAAGTTCCGCATGTCCATACTGTGGCCTCCCCTAAGCATCCTCTGGAAAATTTCACAGTCATTCGCCCTTCCTGCGCAACGCCTGAATCCCGTTCAGTTCCTACTCATATGAATGAATTCCCTCTCTTGATTGAACCACCCCCTACTTTATCTCGTCCTGCAGCTGACTCTGTCCCCCATTCTCTCTCAATTCCACCTCTCGAAATGACCTCTCCCCCCCCTAACCTTGATCCCGAGGAAGAGTCTCCTCCGATCTCTCCTAGAAAGGCTGTTGGAAGTGACTGCAAATGTTTGGTCATGAATCCCAAATTGGACATGGTTGCCTTAACTCTGCATGAAGGACATCTACCAGAACCATGTCCTTCCATATCTCCTCCTTCTGCTTTAAACATAAATTTTTGTAAAAAGATGAAGAATGGTAGTAGACACTTTAGGGGGCGACAGAAATCAAGATCCTTTTTTTCCACTAATGAAGGGCTCCATGACATCCTATCATTTCTACCTTTGATTCTCGTGCGCTTAGAGCATGCATTCTTGTATCACATGATTCATGAATTGTATCATTTCTCTTAATATCCATGGTCTTGGGGATCACTCCAAGTATCTAAGTATCAAGAACCTATTCTCTGTTTCAGTGCCCTTCATTGTGGTTTTCAAGAAACTAGGTGTCCTATCTCTAAAGCAATCCCTTATTTTCTTGCAGTTCTCCCTCACTAGCACATAGTGGGTGTTGACTCTACTGGCCTCTCGGGTGGACTAATTGCTATGTGGAATCCTCTTTTTTCCACTTTCTGTGCTTTCTGTTTCTTTGGTTGTATTCTACTCTCTGGAAGGCTTAGGGGATTTTCCGAGCCTTTTCATTTTATCAATATGTATGCTCCTAGTCAGAATAGGTCGGTCTTCTGGACTCACATTATCTCCTCTGCGATTTTGGAGATTCACAACCTAATTATTATGGGAGACTTAAACTCTACTCTATCTTCTGCGAAAATTTGGGGTCGTCACTCCTATCCAGACCCATTGGCTGATCGCATTTTACAGATCTTCATTGACCATCATCTTTTCGACATTATTCTTGCCCCTCTCTCTCCAAACTGGACCAATCACAGGTTTGGAGATGCTTTTGTTTGGAAAAGACTAGACAAGTTCCTGGTGCATGAAAGTGTGCTCGAAATTTTTAGGAATCTTAGGTCTTCGGTCATAACAACATCATTTTTCGACCATCACTCTATCTTCCTCACATGGCACAAAGAACCTATTCGAAAAGGTCTTCCTTTTAAATTTAACATAATTTGGCTGGAATAGTCTGATTATCAGAATTTGGTAAACAATTTTATGGCATCAGGATATGAATTTGCATGGTATATCTGAGTCATTTTGCTTCACGCATAAACTTTGGTTATTGAAGCACAAGACTCGTTCTTAGGAATAGAGCAAGAAGGAAGAAATTTTCAAGGATCTTCAGTCAATTTCTCTGAATATTGATGAAATATATAAATCAATGGAAGGATTCCACCCTAATCATTACACATACATTGTGCTCGAGACATTGGAAAAGTGCATAACATAAATACTTAGAATCCAAGAGGTAACATGGAAGCTGAAAAACCAAGCTACGTGGCTTCGTGAAGGGGACCGAAAAACAAAAAAATTTCATCATTTTGCAAACAACAAGAAAAATAAGAATGGAATCTGGAAAATTATCACTTCGGAGGGGGTTTATGTATACTCCACAAAAGACATCAAGCGGGAGGCTTTAAAATTATTTTCGTACTTTTATAAATGTATGGATGGGGTCAATTTATTTGATCAGCTATGGGCTATAGATATCTACCCTCACATGTTTTATGAAGATGCAAATGAGGCGCTTGGAAAATCTGTATTGAAGGATGAGGTTCTGATAGTTGTTAAAAAAATTTCTCGGGACAAAAGTCCTGGCCCTGACGGATGGCCTACGAGTTCTTTTTACAATTTTTCAATATTCTAGGGGAGGATATCCTCGATGTAGTTGAAGATTCCAGAAGGCCAGGGAAAATTCCGACAGACATAAATTCTGCCTTTCTTGCACTTATTCCAAAAGCTACGCATCCTAGTAGCTTCCGAGATTTCAGGCCTATATCCCTTTGCAACATAATCTACATGTTGATCTCAGAGATAATTGCACAAGGAATCACAAGTGTCCTTTCTATATATATTTCCAGAGAGCAATATGGGATCCTCCCGGATCGTCTTATCCATGATGCCATTGCTTTGGCCCAAGAATGTTTGCATATTATTCACATGAATAAGATGGATGCTCTTATCATGAAAGTGGATCTCTTCAAAGCTTATGACAACATTGACTGTTCATTTATCAGATTGGTTCTCCTGAAGATCGGTCTATCTTTGCAGAACCCTTAGTGGATTATGGCTTGTATTTCGTCAGTCTGGTATGCAGTCATTATAAACGGAATCCTCTCAGATTTCTTTTGGTCTAGTCGTGGCCTCCGCCAGGGTTGCTCTCTTTCTCTTCTCATTTTTATTTTGATATTATTTTAAATAGTAAAACATCGGTGGGGCTCATTTGAAGATATTATTTTTTCTCCACGGGTCTCCATTACTCACTCCTTTTTTGTGGACGACATTCTTGTTATTGGTATATTATTCAGAGCCTATTGGATTGTTCTACACTACCTATTTCTTTGTTATGGTGCTGCATTCAGCTTGAGAATTAATGGGGAAAAATATTTCCTTTTATTTGCCTTGGGAGATAGTGCAGATATTGAACTTATTTGAAGACTCTTTGGGAGGGAACTTGTTCCTATTTTGAACGAACTCACCTACTTTGGTTTTAAGCTCAAACCTTGTAGCTACAAAAAAATTGACTGGATATGGCTTGTGGATAGGTTTAAATATAGACTTAACAACTTGACTCAAGATGGTTATCTTTTGGGGGTTGTTATGTTCTTATACAAGTTTTTCTTCAATACTTGGCGGTCTATTGGGCTCAAATTTTTCATAGCCCTTCCTGCATCATTTCGCTGATTGAGTCCATTATTTCAAAGTTTTTATAGTCTGGTGCAAAAGGCTCTAATAAATATCACCTATGAAAACTGGCATCTCTCACTATTCCAAAACACTTTGGAGGCTGGGGGATCCTGGACATCCGCTCTTTCTCCCAAGCGCTCTTAATTAAATCCCTCTATACGGTGCTCACTGGAACTGGACTTTGGCTGTCTCTCATCAGAACCAAATACCTCAAAGGCATGGACCTTTAGCATATACTCAGGCTACAAACATTTCCACAACTCCACGGATCCTACATTTCGTTGGGTTTCAGGCGGGTTATGGCTCTTCTTTCTAACATGATTATTTGGGAATTTGGAAATGGAGAGAAAACATTATTGGGATGTGATCGAATTATAGGCTCACCTTCAGGGTTGAACTTGGATTTCCATCTTATGCACTCTTTCTCTCTTAAGGGAATTTTTTTCCTTTATCAAGTCATGTTTCACTTGAAGCAATGTTGCCTAATCTGGAAATTTGCTTTTCAACTGGGACTCCAGGGTCCAAATGCGATGGATTGGGATTCCTTCATGGATAGGTTAAAGGCTAGCAGCTTCTGCTTACATCCCCTTGGTGATATAATTTTGTGGGTCGACTTGATGAAGGGTGAGTCTATTGTGGTTGCTGATATTTATAGAAATAACATTTCTCAACGCTTTCCAAATCTAGGACCATCTCCTTCTAGACATTTCTAGAAGTGTGTTATCCCATCAAAAATCATTTTATTTGGGTGGTTTGTGTGGGGGAACAAAATATTACCTGGGATAATTTGGCAAAGTGTTGATTCTTGGGCCCTGGCTGATGCTCCTTTTTAAGATAAACTCTGAATCGATGGTTCACCTCTTTCTCACATATCCTAAAGTCATTAAAATATGGTATTTTTTCTCTCGATTTCTTTCTTGATTCAGTTTGGCTGCCTCTTAATATCACTCATTCTTTTTCTTCTTGGGAGAGTGCACCTCAAAAATACCAATCTTTACCTTTCTTATTTTTTTGGAAAGTATGACTTGCCAGGAATCACAACATCTTCAATGAAAGGCCGATTGTACTCTCTCAGATTTATAGTGCAATTATGATTTGGATAGATAGTCTTCCTTCCATTTCCCTTCCTACTCATGATCTATCTCTTCACCTTCGACCATTTCCTGTGGCTCTTTTTTCAAAATACTTTGATGGTGCTGCACAAGAAGGCATTTGTGGATGTGGAGCCTGGATTAAACTTGACGACAAAGAGAGGTTTCACATTTTTTGGAATGAAGGTCCAGGAACAAATATAAAGTCTTAATTAATGACCCTCTGGAGTTTACTTTGGGTGGCATACAATATTCAGGTTGCTTCTCTTCACATGTACGAGGGTGCAAAAACTGTAATTGACGGAGTGAATGGTTTGACACAATTCCATCCTCCTGGCCTTGTGCACTAGCTTAGACACATCAACTACTTGCTCCAAAGATTACACGTACCTCTCATTCAACATATTTTTCATAGGTTAACACTCAGGCAGACTCACTCTCAAAGTCGGGTTTCGCCTAGCCTTTTGGATATATTCAGGTGCAACATTTCATGGAACGTCAGCAGATCGAGGTGAAATATTTACAACTTCCATAGCCATGCAAGCTCAGATTTCATCTTTCTTTTTTTGTTTTATGTTTTGAATTTGTATATATGAATGATCTATGCTATCAGGCCTGCTTCCATACTTCTTATATGACCATGTCATGATTTGGTTTAACCTTATGGATATTTTGATTAAATGGAAGCGATATTGGGTACTCAGTATTTTTCAGGATATGATGGAAAGTTGTTTTACCTCATGAGGATATGTGTAGGACCATGTCAGAAATTTTTTGAGAATATGTGCTGTTTTTGTATAATAATTAATACAAAATAGTGTTTTTTCTTCTTTGAAAAATTATGAAAATTTATAAATATATTAAAAAACAATTTATTATTTAATTAATTTATTAGTAATTAAATAATGTTAGAACTTTTTTTTAATGTAATTGTTGGATTCATAATGTAGATTTTGGTTAATTATGTCGATAGATGTCTCTTTATTGGAGTTGAGTACTTTAATGATTTTTCTAATTGATTATTTTGATCTGAACTTGTAAATTGAAAGATGCCAATATATTCTCGTAGTTGCCATTCCATCAAAGGATGAAATCTTAAGTGATAAAATCATTCATATCTAAATAACTTGTTTAAATCCTGTTTAAAATAATTTTTATCGGAGTATGGTCAAAGATTTATTGTGCCTATAATTTATCACCACCTATAAGAATTATAGGAAAATGAAGACTAGGAGAAAATAGAATTAAAAATCAAAAAAATGAGTTGAAACTTGGTTGTTAACATTTGTATGATATATAGGAAAATATGTAAGTTACAATTAAAATGATGATGTGGGATAAAGGGATGGAAAACCCATGTCTAGGCACCTTCCATGCTAAAAAAAGTCTCCAAATGACCTCAAAAAAGTATTTTTTTGCAACACTAAAATTGATGCTGCCATTGTGTTCAGAACACCAAAAAACCCTTGTGTAGGCTCTTCTTGGGCTAAAAAAGACTGAAAAATGACTAAGTTAGGCCTCTTGGAACATTTCCCTACTAATTTTCCTACAAATTTCCAAACAAATTGGCTAACTAGACAATGCTTCCTGCCTTTGGCGGTTCGGTGAAATGACAAATTCACGTGTTTTGGCATGAAATCCGCGTAGAATGTGTAAAATGTCGAACGGTTAGTTGGGATCCACGAGCTAAACTACCACCCCTTTTTTCAGTCATGTGGCACAATATGGCCCGGGCTAGGCACCATGCAACAACCCCTCTGTCGTTAACCCCAGGTGGTGGTCATATTTGTTGTCGAGGACTGGGGGTCAGGACCTATCCACTCGCCCCCTCGGACATAACCTCCATTTGTGATCGCGTGGGTTCCCATATGGCTTCGGGCCAGGGCTAACCACCCGCCATGGAAAAATTTAAGGGCTAATATTCATATGTTGACTAATTTTCCATGGTTTTTCCAAGAAAAATATTTTCTAATTTCAATTTTTTCTAAAAATAATTCACCTAAGTTTAAAAAAAAAAAATTATTTTCCCTTAAAAATCGCCAAAAATGTATATAGAGTATATATAAAAACATAATAAATTTGAATGTTTTTACAAATATATCACCAAATATTTTATATTTTTCATATTATAGGCTAGCAAGATTCATTTGGGTTTCTAAACTTTAAGATAAATTTCCATCCTTAAAATTTTCCTTGCCGCCTGCCTCGCCCCACATCACCATGTTCCTGGTCACGTAAGTCCATAAAACCCGGAGAATTTGGGGAAAAGTCACTCTCCCCTTCCCCCAGTGTGCCAACAATTTTAATTTAAATAAAATTGGTCTTTTGAACATGTTAATAACCGTTGTCATGGCGTGGAAATAAACTATGGTATTACTCTTCATGAGGTTTAGGGGTCGAACCCCACCAAGGACCTTCGGTCCTCTTACAAAACTTTTGGCCAATGACCGAGGGCCATGTAGCACCCTCTCATTAGGCCACTTCAACAACCGACCACGCATGAAATATCGCCAAGTATCCTCGTACGAGCATGCCACATGTCAACACTAGATTGGCCCGTCTGACACCGTATCCTCCATAGTCAGTTGATGACATCATCTGTAGGACTCGCCTAATCGGTAGCCCAGTGAACCCTGCAAGTTGACATTTTAGTTGTTGGGAAAAACCTTCAACACGTGATAAATTTCACATACAGTGTCAGATTGAGGAAATTCAAGTGTTGTTGGAATTAGAAAAGAAAGATATACAACGAGATATACGATTTGACACCAATTTCAGGTGATTACGATAAATTTTATTTTTGAGCAATTTTTTATCTCCTAGATAATTCTGGATCACTTATGAATAGTATATTTCACCAATACCTTGATAAGTTTGTATTGATTTTCATTGATGATATTCTTATCTACCCAAAAATTTAGAAGAACATAAGAGACATTTACAAAATTGCAAATTTTAAGGGACCATCAGCTATGTGCAAAGTATAGTAAGTGTGAATTTTACAAAGAAGTACAAATTCAGTACTTGGGACATGTCATAACTTAGGAATGGATAACATTAGATCCAAATAAGATAAATAGTTTAATGGAGTGGATTTTTCCAAATAACATAGTGGATGTTAAATATTTCACGAGGTTAGCTGGGTATTATCAACGTTTCATTGAAGAATTTTCAAGGGTGGCTTACCCAATTACTTATTTATAGAAAAAGGGAAATTTTTTTTTATGGACAACTGAATGCCAAAGCAGTTTTTCTATCTGAAACATTTACTTACCACAACTCCCATTTTAAGGATTTTAGATCCAGATAAGGAATTTATGGTTTTCACAGACGCTAGTAAGGACGGTGTTAATAGTGTTGGACCTGCAACATTCAAGGGGTATCCCAGATATGTGGTCCCAATTAGACCTCACACAATTTAGGATATGAGTCCCATCCAGAATATGGCTTGATTGCCGTTTTCCTAAAGGTTTGCCTTGGATCTAACTATCAGCAAGAGAGACGAATGCATGTGTGCCTTCAAAAAGCAAGTGCATGTGTGTGTTGAGTGTTCGGTTGTAGGTGTGTCAATTTTATTCTACTGCGGAGGGAAAATAATGTGAGCCTGTAAGAGAGAGGTAATAGTACCACCATAGTAGAGACACACATGAACAAAAAATAACCATCTAACATCTAGTGTAATATTCCACAAAGACGTGGCAGTCATTGCAGCCATTACAACACATTCTCAATAAGATAAGCACTAAAATAACTGAAATGGGCGCGAAATGCGCAACTACTTTAGCACAGGTGAAAAGCAATCATGAACTACAACCATTCACAAAACAATCTTACAAATATTTAAAATCCATGAATGAAGAATGTGTTGGCCATCAGGCTTCAAATATTAAGTAAAAGTCCCAAGACACATGTATACAATGAACATCACTAGCTCCAATAGTGGAGCGTTGGAGCAACTACTTCCTCCCATAAAGAACTAGGTTGTCTCTCTAATAACTTGCAGGAGGAGCCAAGGTGAAGAGTATTTTTCTTGTACAATGAGGGAGTATATATAACTAATGGGGTGATGTTTCACCTCCCTTGTAACTCTTTGACTACCCTCATGATTTTTTGACTTCCTATGACCTTTCAACTTTACATGACTCTTCATATTATGTACATGTCATTTGGACTTCCACTTTTACAATACATTTTCGAATATGAATTTACATAATCTACAAGAATGATGTGGCATATAGTGACCCATGACAAGTCATGAAATGACACTAATGACATGGACTACATGATGACATCACAATGAAAAGTCATTATTACTGCTTCTTTGCTATGTATCTTCTTGAGAATGTTCTTTTATCCACCTCCATATGGATTAGAGATAAGGAATATTTAGTGATATCAGGTCTTGAGCTGCGGTCGAAAAATGGTGTCCCTTTTCTTTCTCTTGATTGATCAAATTGCATATTTGGTTACAAAGGTGTCTTCTATCATGTTCCCCTTCTACATATCCTTCTTCATCATCCTGTCATGGTATGATAGAGTACTCACATTTACGATTCACTCATGAAAAGAAAACATGTATCCGATAAACCCCTAGTATAAGCTGTTGCATTATGATCCACTTACTAAGCTGGAAGTAGGGGACAGGCTGAGGGATGTTGGGTGTGGAGCCTGATTATCTTCTTTATTTTGTATCACAACATTGGACCCCTGTTATTAAATGGGGCGGCTACGCCGCCCGTAATTAAATGCTTCCCGGGGGGTCCAAGGGGGGTGACTGTGACTTTATGGAGTCTCCCTGGCGAGGGGTTTCGGGGGCAGCACCCACGAAGCTAAAAAAAAATGTAAATTTCCTTGTAAAAGTATTATAATTTCTAGTCTATTTGGGCCGTTCATTTGGAAAACGATCTGATAGTAGAAGTTAAGTTTAATTTAGGGTTTTTTTCCCTAGAAGCCAACCCCTCGTTTTCTATGAGGGTATTGTATTGCGAATGTGTATTGTATGTGTATTTTCAGAGCGAGAAATAGATAGGGAGACTATGAGAGAGAACATATGATATTACAGCGGATCAGATGTAGGTTGTGTCTCTTCATTTTTCTGGATAATAGAAAGGAGGGACTAGCTGTTTAGGGTGGACGTAGCCCAAAATAGGTGAACCACATATATATTTGTCTCTATGGTTTTATGTGTTTTGTGTGCTTGTGTTTTCTGCATATTTTATGTGTTGCATTGCTCTGTAGTATATAATTTTTCTAACAAGGGAAACGCTCAGTGAATATGTAATTGTGCAACTTAGATAGTATAGGGTTGAGATTTATATTTGATACTGCACAATGTGTAGTTCAAGCTTTGAATGAGAAAAAATATTGTGCGATTAAGGAGCTTAGGGAGCCAGGCTGAGGGCTTGAGCACTGATTTTTCCCACTGCGCAGTTATGGAAGGTAGTGGAGACTAGGTGATTGCACAATTAGGCATTTCAAGAGTTCACGACTAAGGCTTAAGCATTGTGATTATGAAATATGTAATACTTACTTGGAACGAGAGAGAAATTGCATATATTTTGGGGCCAAGGTTGACCTTGAGCACTGTGATTGTGTAGTGAATAGTCCCGGGAGGCAGGAACTACGCATTTCGCAATTCCAAGAGGCAGGTTTTCAACTTGAGGGATGAGACTACGCAATGTGTAGTTCAGGAGGGTCGGATAAGGCTAAGTTGCATGGTCGAGAAGTTTTCCAAATTTGGCTAAGTGTGGGATCGATGAAGCTAATATCAATAGTGATAATACTTAACTGTGATCACACACTTAGAACACTTTACTACACAACATAGATCATCTAAAACATAAGAACAACATACTTCCCTTAGTGCGACAACTTACGATAAGTGTGACACCAAAGATACACTTTGTGACGACCATGACGACACTTGTGGGACAGTTCTTAGAACATTGGAAATGAGTGCGCCGAATTATTACATGGTAAGATCAACTCATTTACACAAAGATAACCCCTTGAAACCACCAAAAGTATCTTTTGTGGATCGTGCAGAATTTAACATAAGAAAATGTGACACTTTAATTTTTTTGCAAACGGGACCAAAACAATTAGAGAAAAAACATGTGATAAGACTTAATTCTTGTGACGACAATATGCAAGATCAAAGGAGGTTCTAAAATTTGGGTTTAGGCCAAATTTTTGGAGGGTGTTGTAGCAATGACAACACTTGGCGACACACTAGGATAATTCAAACTTCTCTATCTCGATTGATTATTTTGTGTAGGGTCTTAGTTGTTTGAGAAGTATTGATTCATCGTGTAGATCACTTTAGCTTCCCCACTTACCGAAGTGAATAATGATGGCCTTGTTTGTGCCTTCCAGGTATTGTAATGTTTTGAATAAGAAATAGTAGTATAGTTTGCGAGCTTTAGATTTTCGGAGAATAATTTTTCATTTATGGTGTTTCTCCATGGCCGGTAAGCTAGACGGTACCCAGACGGAATCACTACAAGAACAAAAATATTTCTCCACTACGTACGAGCACAGTCGGTACCCCGACGAAGTTGCTTGCTTCACCTCTCTGTGTAGGAGTCCCTTCTCTTCTTTCGCCTTTATTTATATATTTTAATAGGACTGTGCATAATCTCTTATTCATTTCATGGGTGAAAGAGGAATCCCAACTTATTAAGAGCATAAGAGGTTGTTCCTTTATAGAAGCATATAAAGACCTGTGATTTAGGTTGTCTCGTTTAAATTTTTCCCATTTTCCTCTTCTACTTGATTGGATAAGCATGAGAGCATCGAAACATAAAGAATCAAGTACTGGCATAAGGTTTCTAGAATAGGCACAATATTCATGGTTCAAAATAAAACTTCTCCTTACGGAAGGATTGTATTTTTCGCCATAACATCATTGAACAAATATGTAACCAACACAAAGAAGGAGGAATGAAGGTTAGGCAGATGTTGTGGTGTCACAAGACTCTTTTTAACTTAGCCACACACAAAGAAGCCAGAGAACACGTTCACACACGACGCTTATTTACATAGTAAAAACAAAACACAAGGCCAAAAAAACAAGAAAAGAAACTATGTACATAGGGTAGGGCACAAACCTAGATCATCATTTAAAATATTGTTTCAAATCTTGGACATTAACAGGGAGAGAGTCAATCTTCCCATTTAGAGATTGAATATGCTATGTGTGCTAGCAAATATTTTCATGCATAGTGAACAACCTGATCCAGAGGGATTGAAACTTAGTATTTTTTCCTTTGTCCTCGTGGGCTTTGTCCCACTTCAAGACTAGGTCACCCACACTAAATTAATTTTTCCCTACAAACTTCTTGTCGAACTACCTCTTGATACGATTATGATGGAGAGATCATTTTTCTTTTGCTTTCTGTTTTTCTTCTTGTAACTTGCAGATGGTATCTATTCTACTTTGAACCAATAAACATGGCTTGCCCTAGGATTCTTGTGAAAGTTGGACAACAAGAAAGTAGATTTCATAGGCTAGATGGATTCTTTTCCATACACCAGGAAGTAAGGAGACACATTTAGAGAAGGTTTTGGTGTGACTTGGTTGGTTCATAAGGCATGCACCAAAGCGGAGTACTAGTTCCTATGTTAAAGGAAAATGATCTTCTTGATAATGCCGATAAGTTTCTTATTAGTAGACTCAACAATACCATTTCCCTGTGGATAGTAGTTAGAATAATTTTTCAGTACAATGCCATTGTCCAATGCAAAATAATATAATATTAATGATGAAAATAAAAAACAATTAAAGTTAGAATGCCAAACCTGGAAATGATATTCTATTTGAGGAAGTTGATGCCTTCCTGATCGTTCATTTGTTTGAGTGGAACTTCTTCTATCCACTGCATGAAGTAATTTGTGGTAGTGAGAATGTAGCGGTGTTTCTTCAATGAGTGAGGAAAATTTTCACCAATGACATCTAAGACCCATTTTTGAAATGGTTCTTCCACAATGATATGCTGCAACAGGGCCGTTGAATTCTTTCCTTGACCAACACACTTTTGACATACTAGACTCTTGTGAGAATATGCATGAGCATCCTTTAATATTGTGGGCCAATAAAAACCAAACCACATAAATTTTCGCATTGTTGTGTCATCCACAAAGTGTTCCTCAACTGGTCCATCATGGAGATCAAGTAACACTTTCTCTGAATCATGTGCTTCCAAGCATCTGAGCAATAATCCATTATGATGCTTTCTGAAAAGCACCCCATGCGCCAATTGGTAAGATAATGCTTTTAATATGACTTCCCTCTTCTGCTCTGTGGATAAGTGAGAGGGGAAAGTGTTATGCTCAAGATAATGATGCACATCTGCAAACCAAGAGTTTTTGATAGGAGTGGGGGAAGCTCGCTCAACATTATACATATTGGTTTCGTGCTCCCATCTAGATGGATCATCTTTTATTGCATCACCACTTCTGCTGCTAGCCAACATAGACCATGGCCCTTGATATTGTGAATTGGTTTGAATTCTAAGTCATATTCTTGCAAACTGATCATCCAGTTCTCTCTTCTCTCACCCAACTCTTGTTGGATAAATAATGATCTGACTATTGGGTGCTAAACAAAGATAATGCAATGATTCTTCAGGAGATAGGTCCAAAAGTACTTTACCAACTTATATATTTCATACACCTTCTTATAAATGGTGGGATAGTTAAGTTCAGGCCCTTGTAGACTAGCCCTCATAAAATATATCAGATGCTCATTGTTTTGATCATATTTATGAGTAAGCAAGGCAGAAAGAGAAGTATCAAAAGCGAAGGTGTAAAGAAGAGTATCATTTATAAGGTTGATGCTTCTGCAATATCTTTCTTAATATGGGAAAACACATCATTTTCAATTTTATCCCACTTGTATATTGCATCCTTTTTTGTCACCTCTTGCATAGGTTTTGCAATTTGAGCTTAATTGGAGATGAAATTGCGAAGAAAGCTGATCTTCCCGAGGAAGGATTGCATGGATTTCTTGTTCACTGGGAAGGGAATTTGCATAATAGCCTTGAACCTTTCAGGGTCAATATAATCCCAATTTTCACAATGATGTGGCCCAAAAGGTTTCCCTTGGACACTGCAAAAATACTTTTATTAGGATTGAGAGGTATTTCATATTTTCGACCTTGCTCAAAGATTTGCTTCAAGTGGTGTAGGTGGTCGGATACCTTATTGGAAAACACCATGACATCATTGAGATACACCACCATGCTTTTTCCAATCAAACCGCGAAATGCAATGTCCATTGCAAGTTAAAAGGTTGTACCCACATTAACTAGCGCAAAAGGAGTTCTCCTAAATGCAAACATGCCCCACTTTGTTCGCAAGATAGTATTAAGTTTGTCAAGCTCTGAGACTAGAACCTGATTGTATCCAAAATAACCATCAAGTAAAGAGAACATTTTTGACCCTAATACTGACTGTGATATGTGTTCCATAAATGAGACAAGGTAGTTGTCTTTGTCCGAGGCATGGTTGAGATTTCGCAAATACATGCACACGCGTATTTCCTTGGACTTCTTTCTTACTGGGACCGGATTTGACACCCAACTTGAATGTCACACTTTATAAATAATCCAAGCATGCAACAATTTCTTCAACTCCTTATAAATCAAGGGATCAAGCATCATATGAACCTTTCGCAACTTCTGTTGGAAAGGCTTGGCCCCTTCCTTAATCGAAATAACATGCTTGACTCTTCACATGTCATAAGTTTTGAGCTCATCGTATGTCCACATGAACACATCTTGGTATTTCTTGAATAAGAGGATAAAAGATTGTCGCTCTTGTGGAGTGAAACAAGTGCCGAGATTAACAAAATTTAGATCTTTCTCCATTCCAAGATTAATCTGTTCATGTGATAGCATTGAATTGTGGTTTTTAGTGTTGAATATCCCTCTGAAGAGATTCTGTATGTCATACAAATTTTCTAATGATACCACATTTTTCAACATGGGGTTCTCCTTATTCGCGCAAGTTGCATATTGTAATCCTTTTTCGTGCCCTTCTGCATCAATAGCTGCATCTTGAAATGCTTTTTCATGCTCGTCTGCATCATTAAATGCATCTTTGAATACATTAGTGTTCGCCATGAAATGTAGTATATGTTGGGGTAATAAAAAATGCTTAAATTAGTGTTATTATTAGGGACAGTGGTTTATAAAGAATTTCAACAGCAAAACAATGCCTAAGCGGTGAAAATCTCATAGAAGCAACATTTTCTAATGCATCCACAACTACATTATGCATTCTAGGAACAAATATAATGTTATAAGCTTGGAATTGAGAAATTAAATGACATACCTCTTATTGATAACTTTTCAAATGAGGTGACACACAGTGTATAGTATTGTGTACCTACCACATGACGATCTCTAAATCACCTATTGCTTTAAGAATCCAAACATTGAGGTCAATGGCCTTTTGTAAGCCTGATATGAGTGTTTCATATTATGTTGTGTTATTAATGCACTCAAATTGCAAGCGACTTGAGATCGAGTGTTTTCTCTGTCGCAGGTCTACTAAAACACAACCAGCTCTAGAGCCCTCCTGTGTCTTTGAATCATCAAAATACAACATCTAAACATCATATGTACAAGAGATATGCCCTACACTATTCCTACTACTACTAATACTACTACCATCTATTGTAAAAAGGTAATTTAAATGAGTTGTACTAGGAAGGAGTTCCAACTGTATGTCAGGTGGGACAAGGGAAGTTTGAGCAAGGTAACACCCTAGGTCAGTCTCCAAGAAGAAATGACCAAATATAAGATCTATGAAAGAAAATGGTTCATTTTTTCCATAGAATAATGTGACCGTGTGCTTCATGTAAGACTCTGAGCTCACCCTGATTTGGTTGTTTCTACCCTTCTACGGAAGCCACAAATGTGACCCGTTAGTAGAAAAATACCCCTGTAATTTTTTGGACCGATCTCTACTTAGAAATACACCATATGCTTCTGGGATGTCCATAATTACTTTGTTTATGCATTGGTGAACTCATTGATTGGATGATAGGAAAATAAACACATTTCTGAGTTCACCAATAACATGGACAAGAGTTTTTTCCAACTGAATAATCTTTGCATCTGTCTTATCCCATTTTTTATTTATTTTCTTAGCTACAAATAGTGGCATTATGTTTACAGATCCACCAGAATCAACTAAGCAATTGTGTACATTGTAATGAAAAAATTCAACTGTCAATAAAAACGGAGGGCATAGTGTGTTAGCATCTAATTTTAACACACTAAGAACATATTCTAGGGGACAAAAATACTTACTAATCCCTTCTGCGAAGAAGCGTTGTTACTCGAGGTAGGCTATTCAAGAGTGTGTATGAGAATCTCCCACTGGCTTACAATCCTGGTAAGTTCAAAGATTGAAATGTTTGCGCGATATTTCTTCATATCTTCAACTATGTTATAATCAAGCATAATGGGCATTGCCCAAGTGTCCAGAGGAGTAACTTTATTTTTACTTCAAGGGTAGTAGAATTGATTTTTGCTATTGGCGGAAGGGTTTTTCGATGTAGGTGTTTCAGATGTTGCGGACCTTGTTTTCGAGATCGAGCGATTTTTAGTCTTTGTCGAGCACGTGGCGGAATGCAACCTCGGTAGGTAGGAGGTGTCAAGGTTATGGAAGAGTAGAGGAAAGGTGTCACGATGGTTGTGTGTCACGATGGTTGCGGGAGCAGAAATGTAGATAGCGAAGAAGAGCGCGAAGAAACAAGTAGTGAACTCCCGATGAATGGAAAGAAATGAAAGATAGCGAAGCGAAAGCAGGGGAAGAGCGTCGGTCGCGTGAGCGGGAAATAAATAAGAAACTAGCCTATGGAGAAGAAGGTTGGTATAGACGCGATAGGCGGCGGGGAGCCACGGGGGAGGCTCTATTGGGTTGCATTGTTCTCCTCTCTTCTGGATTCTTGTAGTTTCTCTCTATCCCTCGAGATTCTGTCCCTCGGGACGTGTTGTATTTTGTTCTGGTCTATGCTCTTTTGTAGCAGAGCTTTGTAATTATTTTCCTTTGATAGCCGCTGACTAATATATCCAAGATGGTTGTTGTGCTATGTGATGTTGAATATGAATGAGTGTTGTCCATAGTTGTGTTTAAATTATTTTTTTATCGCTGGTTTAACTGTTTCTCTGAAGAATATATGTTGCGAACTGTTCGGTCATGGCTGTTTAATTCTTAGTTTAGCTTTGGTTCACCTGTTTTGATGTTGGGGAAATGATATCGATCCACTCTCAATCATATTAGGGTCACGACATGCCTCGGGTGAGACTCTCTACCCTTCGGAGCAGAGTGGAAATGTCGGCGTGAATCTAGACTATGGCGGAAAACCTTGTTGGCCCTTAGCCCGGAACCCGAGTCTTCTCTGCAAGACCTGTTTTCTCACCAACAAATGGTTCCATTGCCGGGACCCAAAAATACATTGGGGAGCTAGATCATGGTATCTCAGATCTTCTAAATGTAGATACGAAGTTGGTGGGATAACCACCTAGATCAGTTCATAGCCTAGCAAGCTGAGCTGAGACGATAGAAAGAAAAGACGATTAAAGACTTGGTCCTATTCTCTGAATATGCTAGTGATACCTACAAAATATTTTGGGGAAAGTTACCAGAAGAACTCTACAACTGGTTGTAGAGGCTTCAGACCAAGACCATCAAGGGGAAGTCGCACAATATCAATCGCAAGTGGGCCCACGAAGATCTAGTGACGCTTCATCGGTTAGACATTGATTTAACCCAAGCTGTAGATTTTTGGGTGGAATCTACTTTGGAAGGATACTTAGTAGAGTTTTTAGCCGAGTGCTACCAGTCTTTCTCAAAGGCAGAAATTACCTTCAGATCTGGGTTAAGGGGAAAACTACTGAAGGAGATTCCCTTGTGGATCAAGGCATTAATGGTGGACAAAGGACTGATGGGATTCCAGAAAGCAGGGATGGAAGCGTAAAACCCCAGTGCCAGGGGAAGGAACTGAGGGAGAGATGTTATTAGAACTGTGAGAAGGGGATTAGGAGTATGGATGTCGAGGCTGCCAACAGGCTCAGGGAGAGGCGAAAGCATCGGAGGGCGCAGATTGCAGAAAGGTGGCGAGAGAGGGTGATGAGGGAGTTGAAGAGACAAGGAAGTAGTCAGAAGGGAGAAGAGGAGGCGCCTCAGAAGATGAAGGGAATGGAAGGTCAAGTGGGTCCCTAGGATATAGGAGGGGTCATGAAAGAAGTACGACAGGCGTATAGGAATTCGGCCCAGGTGGAGCAAGGAAGGAAGTCTGACGAAGAAGGTACAGACGCGCGCCCAGAGGAGGTGTTCGACATGGAGATGCATGTTTCAATGGAGCAACTCTTTCAAGAAAGGCCGACGTCCATATCCCCAGGTATTCCTAGTCCCCACAGTTATAGTAGCTCTAATCTCAACCTTCCCCTAGTGCTCTACAAGCCCATAGGTGAATTTTTTGTTAAGTTGCATGAATTAAGTAGATTGCATCACGGTCAGTCTCCAATTGGAGCACAAGTTAGTAGCGGGATTGTTAGTGGCCCCATCTCACAACTAGGATCCAACGACTTTGTTTTAATACTGCCCAATCAAGTAAGCATGGCGGGATCACTTACGAGGTACCCAGAATTCTCTGGGAAAGGGAATGACGATGTCGAACAACACTGGTATCTCTGTGAGGCCATCTGGAGGGCACGATAGACACCAGATGTTGGAAAGTTGATAGAATTTAAAACCACTCTTAGGGAGAGGGCCCTACGATGGTTTATGAAATGGTCGAAGGCCCACCCGAATCCAGCGATGGCTGATGTAAAGAGGGATTTCATCAAGGAATTCAAAATGCCTCAGACGGACCAGCAAGGCCTGTTAGAGATGTGGGAGATCAATCAGAGAGAAGGGGAAACTTCTTGGGATTTGATGCAAAGATTCAAGGATTCCATTGGGAAACTCAGTTACCCAATCGACCCTAACCATCATAGGGATTGGTTCATTAAGGCTTTATTACCATTGACCCGAACTCCACTGACCCAACAAAGGATCGACACATTGCAGGATGCTCTGGAGCAGGCGATGAAGATAGAAGCCATGGCGGGTTATCCATAGGAGTTCAAAGGGGGTGCAGCAGTACAGGTTCCCACCATACTGGGTTTGCAGCATCAGATAGCCAGTCTGACAGAGAAACTTAAGGAAATGCAACCCATGCGACCACCAAGACCCAATGTGTGGTGCACGCACTATCTCGTGGAGGGACATGTAGCCACAGAATGCCCTAGGTTGTGAAACCCAACAGTGGGGACATTGACAGAAGGAGCACAGGGGGCCCCACCTCTAGGAGCAGTCATACAAATCAACACCCAAGGGATATACTCGCCACAACAGCCATATACGGGGTTCCCTGCACAACTAGGTCCAACCACCAATGAATATTGCGAGGTATGTGAAAGTATGGGTCATCAACCCCGCATGTGTCTGATCCTACAGAAGTATTCTGAGTTCTGTGCCTCGACAAAACACATCACAGAAAAATGTTGAGCACTGGACGCACTGGCGAAGTAGCTGGACCGGCCATCATACATAGTAAATGAAGCTCCCCGAGGAAGAGGAGGAGAAGGCATGCAAGGGGGCCAAACAGGAGGGAGAGGTTCGGTATGATGCTATAATTGCAACTAGGAGGGACATGTGGCTAGGGAGTTTCCACTCCCTAGGAGACCCTGGTGCTCGTAATCCCGTGTCAACTCACACGCAACATAAGACTGCCCGGAGCTCATCAAAATATGGGAGGAAAGAGCTAGACAGAGGGGGGCGAATCTAGTAAATGTGGAACCCAAGCTAACGGGAGCTCAACCGATGCAAAAAGTGGCCATATTGACATGAGGCGGAAAAAGAATGGGGGAGGATGCACACACTATGGATCCCATAAAAGTAGTCCGGCCGGCATCCCCAAAGCTCCTGTTCAAACCTGAACGACAGAAACAATTTTTCCAAGAAGCAGCAGAAAAATTTGTCCAATTGGGGGGAAATAAAGGAATCGAGGTACAGAAAATTCAGGAAGACAAGGAGACACATAATACTAATGAAGCCTTAATACAGGAATGGTTCCATTTGTTCCTGAAGATTGTTAACAATGCACTAATGCTAGAATGTTTGAAGCAAAGCCTGGAAGGGGTGATAAAACATAATACAGGAGAAAAAGAAGCAGCAGAAATGGACCAGAAATATGTTCAGAGAATAAAAGGAAACAAACAAAGGACAGGAAAGGAATTCAGAGTAAATATGCAAGTGGCAGGATTCCAGATTAAAGACACCATGCTTGATTTGGGATCCGACGTCAACATCCTACCAAGGAAAACTTGGGAGGCACTTGGGCGGCCAAGATTGACATACTCTCCGATCCATCTTTGGATGGAAAATCAGTATTGCATTGCCCCCATCGGCTGCCTGGAGAATGTTGAGGTTGACATTGCAGGGGTGAAAACGTTTACGAATTTTGAAGTCATTGACATCATGGGGGACAAGGATCCGTACCCAGCACTATTGGGGATCGATTGGGCTTTTGAAAATTATGTAGTGATTGATCTAAATAAAGAACTGATGATTTTCAAGGATGGGGAAGTCATAGTCACTCAACCGCTCGACCCCTACCAAGGACTGACGTATACCGAGACTGTAGATAACAGAGAAGATGCTCAGCTCTTGGACCATCTCTACCAGATGACCGCCGGAAGAAGGGAAGACTACATCAACCCGACGGCAAAAGGCTCGGTAAGCTGGAGAAGTATTCAAAGCTCAAAACTAGGATCAGAACTAGCATGAGACGATTGGCAGCAAGGAGGCTACGAAACAAACACAAGGAGGTGTGCCAGTGTTTCAAGAGTCAATTGGATTGTGGCTGAACTTCAGGGATACCCAATATTGTCAGATATGAATGTTGTAAGTGTTTTTATAGCAAAAGTAAAAACCATGGTGCCGGAAGACCAGAGGATACCCTTGATGGATGTGGCATTGTAGTCCATAGCTGCAAGATGGCGGAGTAACCATCACGACTCACTGACGTGATGGGATGAGGTGGTGGCAGTAATGAAAGCCAGATTCCAAGAGGAAAAGGATCCTAGGCGGAGAGATCGGTACCAAGGGGACGCAAGTCCTAGAAACCATCTGAAAGAATGTGAAGCACAATGGCGAGCTGATGGCTACCCCGAGGAATTGTGGGTCCACAAGTTCATCCACTCCTTGGATGTGATCCCAAAGGCCTGGTACTTAATGGAAGAAAAGAGAAGAGGGACCCATGATTTGCAGGGATTTGCGGAGAAATTCATGAAGTGTTTCACCTTTGAGGGACAAACAAAGCAGATTACACAAGCCTTGCAAGCTATCAAGTAGGTACTGTTCTTTCCTGATAACCTCCAGATGAACGAGAAGTCACTGTGGTACCAAGGTATCCAACAAAAAGTGGCGTGTCAGAAGATTAATAGTGAGATGGATGATGACAATCTAAAGGATCTCAGACATGTATTTCGAAGAAACAGAGGGGGAGAGGGACCTTAAGGAGGAACCCACTACAGAAGGTATCCACCTCCTGCCACTCAGAACTAAGAAGGTAAACATTGAGACATAGGACAAACCCAAGTTGGCGAACATTGGAGACTACTGGGATGAGCAGACAACAAAGGAAATATTCAGTCTACTTGAGGAGTATGAGGACTTGTTTCCATCATCAGTAGCAGATCTCAAGGGCATAAAAGGAGATATGGGGGAAATGAGAATAATATTGAAGCCTGATGCCAGGCTTGTCAAACATATACCATATCGGTTAAACCCAAGGGTGAAGGAAAAAGTGAAAGCAGAGATCGACAAAATGCTGAAGGCCGGGCTCATATTCCCCATAGAAGAGGCAGAATGGGTAAGCCCCATTTTTATACAAAGCAACAAGGAGAAATTAGAGATACAAGTAGGTAAGTTAAAATTCTTCACAGATCATTCCACATTGAAATATCTGGTAAACAAACCAGTCTTAGAAGGGAGGATTTTCCGGTGGCTCCTACTTTTCCAATAATTCACATTTGAAGTAATTGTAAAGCCTGGAAGGCTCAATGTAGGGCCTGATCACTTATCCCGACTAGAAAACGGTGAAAGTGGAGGTTCTCTAGATGATCGGCTACCGGATGCTGATATTTTCAGAGTAGAAGCCATCCCGGACTACCTGAATGAAATAGAAACTTACCTCACCACGGGACAGTGTCTGCAAGAGTATACTTCAACACAAAAGAAACATTTGGTAGTTCGCGCAGCGGAATATCAGCTGATCGCAGGGCAGCTATACAATATGGGGCTAGACCAAATTCTTTGGAGATGTGTTTTGGATCATGAACAGGAAGCTATACTATGGGAAAGCCACATTGGTGTTGCGGGAGGGCACGTGAGAGCAAGACCAACAGCACGCAAAGTACTGCAAGTAGGTCTCTGGTGGCCAACAGTGCACAAGGACAGTAAAGCGTATGTTCAGAAATGTGATGTATGTTAGAAAACCGGATGACCCTCCAACAAGGATGAGCTACCTCTCCATCCCGTAAGGACACTCTAGCCATTCAATAAATGGGCAGTCGATTTTGTGGGACCCATTGCGCCACCTGCAAGAAATTCAAAGGCAAGGTACATCATAACAGTGACCGACTACTTGACCCGCTGGGCAGAAGCGGCACCAATAAGGAACTGTACTACAGACATTGCTGCTCGATTCATTTTTGAAAACATAATCAGCCGATTTGGCTGCCCAAGAAGCCTAACCAGCGACCAGGGTACATATTTCATCAATGAGACAATTAATTCTCTCATGTATAAATCCCTGATACAACACCACAAGAGTAGCCCGTATCATCCATAGGAAAATGGTATAGTGGAGGCATTTAATAAGATACTGGAAAAAGGCCTGACAAAAATATGCAATGCGGAACGGGATGACTGGGACGAACAGATACCAGCAACCTTGTGGGCATACCGCACAATGGTAAAACGACTGCATAACCAGACACCGTTATAACTATTCTATGGACGAGAAGCGCTCGTCCCAGCGAAATTCACGATACCAAGCCTTCTGATTGCCACCTCACTACAGCTTTCCGAAGAGGAATCTTTAAAGGAGTGGCTACACGAGCTACGGGAGCTTGAGGAAGGACGATTTCTTGCAGAATTTCACCAGACAGTAGAAAAGGCAAGGCAGAAAGCCTGGCATGATCGACACATCAAACACAAGACATTCCAAGTTGGAGGCAAGGTCCTACTCTACGACAGCAAGTTCCAGAAGTTCCCAGGGAAATTACAGATGCATTGGCTGGGACCATTTTATGTCATAGAGATCAAACCATCAGGAGCAATCTGCTTGGCACAGTTAGATGGACAGGTTCTACAAGGATGGCTTAACGGCGCACGCCTGAAACCCTACTACGAGTAAGCTCTTCATTTCAATTTCAATAACTCTCACACCCAAGAGGAGTCTATAGGATAGATTAGGGTCAATAAGTCTCTCGCACCCGAGATGACATAGATAGGTTTACATTACTGCAATAAACATTAGCTCAGTTGCGGAGACCGCAATGCAACCATTACTGGTCGGGGGGTAGTGTCCAGCATGGCATCCACGTCAGGTGGAAAGCGTGCCGAACATCAATCCACCATCATTCAACATATTACTAGTGTCAGTCTGTAGGATCACCAAGATTTAGAAATAATTTCCATAATTATAACTATCCATACCGTAATAAATTTTCCATAATTAGACATTACCCCTAGCCGTTGCGTTTGCTGCCATCCCAAGACCACATTCAGCAAGTGTTAGAACACACCTCAGCAGCTAACGGATCACACGATCGTAG
Organism: Pinus albicaulis; assembly: GCA_034641835.2. Classification (NCBI taxonomy): domain Eukaryota; kingdom Viridiplantae; phylum Streptophyta; class Pinopsida; order Pinales; family Pinaceae; genus Pinus; species Pinus albicaulis. Next base: position 8,741 of record JAXQQM020083710.1, on the reverse strand, counting down.
CTGTGGGAGAAGCCAGGGAAACATTAATTAGTTATGGGGTCTCATCAACCTCACCCGTGCCGGTTACTGACATAGCCTGCATGCAAAAAAGTGCGAGAATGCTGAAGAAATCTGAGTTAGAGTTAGAAACCTCTGAAGGACCAAAGGAAGTTGGAGTAGAACCAGAGCAGAGAAGGTGTCCAGAAGAAGAAAGCCAAGAGAAGGGGTCGAGAACTATTTTTCAGGTGTATCAGCGACGAGCAAAGATGACAAAAGTAAGCCCAATAATGGTAGAACAGGAGCTGGACAACAAGATTCAAAAAATGGAATCCCTCATCGGGAAGTATGACAGTGCAGCTCTAATTGACGCAGACCTCACAGATTCATTTGAGTTCCCTACGCTCAAAATAAAAGTATACATTGAAAACTATACAACAGAAGAAGGACGGGCGGCAACAAAAGTCTTGCCAGAGTTTAGAGGTATCCAACAGTCCTCGATATTGAATTTGAGGAACTTGCCAGTGTTTGGGATGATAGGCGCTTCCATGCAGTGCACCAAATTCTTGCTGAGTAGAATTCAGAATGGCTCTTTATGGCTGGGAGAAGATATTCCGATCCACGCCGAGGACATTCATAGGCTGACAGGGCTCTCACAGGAAGGCAAGGATGTCTCTTCAGTGTTCCAGACCATCTCCAAATGGGCGAAGAAGTCGAGGGATACAGATTACTATGTAAATTATGGCACCCGAAGGGGAGGAAAGGGGGAAAAAATTGAGCTAATCAACAAGCCAGAGATCAGATTCGCATGCTACCTCATCGCCAGCAAGACGATGAGGCATTACACAAAAGGGGAGTGTACCTTAGACGTTGTTTTGGTTGCAGAGCACTGCGTCCATGGGACCAGGCTGAACTGGTGCTCCTTCCTGCTAAAGGAGTTGTTCGAGGCATATGAAGAAAATTATAAGAGGGAAATGGGATTTATCTATGGATACTTGATAGTAGCGCTGGCCATGTGGAAGTGGACTTTCCCCCTCATCAGGATACTGGCGGAGATAGTGGAGGATCAGCCACTGGTGATGAAGTTCACCCCATGGAAGGTGTTGGGAGATCTCAGCACCAAGGAAGTAAACGCAGAGGCCTTCAGAAGTTGGTATGGCCTAATCGTTGACGTGGTGACGAGCCAACAGAGGATCCCTAGAAACCTGTTGGACGGATATAGCGAGCAAGTCTGGTTTGGGGTCACGCACAAGCACACGTTCCTCAGACCCACTTGTGTACCGGAGGCGACATTCCAGATGAGGCCGTTGAAATTCCAAATTGATGAAGCATATTTCCATACAAAAGTTTGTTTGTGGCTGGGGGTTGCGATCGAAGTCAGAAACGAGGTGTACACGTATATCTTCGACGGGATGCTACCACATCAGTTGCCAGGAGAAAGTGCATAGGAGGCAGCAAACAAGGTGTCAAACCTGCAGCTCCTCCCAATCATTCAGCAACTAAATACAAAGGTATGAAGCTTTAACGAGGTAGTTCAGGTGATATCAAGTAGTGCCACTCCATTACCAGTTTTTTCAGAATTCAAAGTCTCTTAGTCGACCCTGCTTCCAAACACGACCTCCATCTCCACACCCATTCCAAATGTATTTTTTATTTCACCAAGTCCAACAACCACACCGTTGGTGGGAAAGAGTAGGTCCACGAAACCCATAGCGGCACCCAAGGCCAAGAGGGCTAAAGTTCTAGAATCAAGTTCGGTGGTCGACCTCACAGAGGAGGATCCACCCCGACAACTGAGCACAGGGGTACTAATTCAGGAAGAGCCAATAGCTGAGATAGGGGAAGCAAGAAGGTTTCCACCCCACCATCCCATTAACCCCTTCAATTTCCTAAACATCCATATATCACCACCTTGTACCGACCCACTACCACCTAACACCTCATCCGCACCATCCACCTCATCCGCCACCATATCCGATCCAGTTATCTGACAACTACTCAATGGGGACCACGAGACAGAGGTTACCTCGGGTACAGAAGTGGTACCCCTAGCCAACCCCACCGTGGACCCCCAGACCACTTTTACCAACCTAATCACTCAGATGGAACCAATATTTGAAGACATAGCTAGGCCACTCCCTGAGCCTACTCCGGTCCAGCAACCCAACCAAGCAGAGCAAGGGGAGCGACCAGACCTGAACATGGAAAACTTTGCACCCTAGCAAACTCCACTGCAGTCACCTCAAGGCCAATCAACAAGATCAGTTACCAGTGGGAAACCACTTCAAGAGTGGCGACCAGATTAGGGTACCTCAGGTGCCGAGAGCATGGAAACGTGGGGGACAGCTCAGTTGTACCATTTCATTCAGAGGGCCGCACAACCGGCCGAGAGGCTCCACTCTGAGCTACAACAGAAATGTGAGCAACAAAAATAGCAGATAATCGTGCTTACTAAACAGCGTAAGCATCTTACAATGGAAAACGAGAAGCTACAGAACCAGCTGGACACGGTGGCCAGGGTTTTCAGGGAAGTGTGGCCTGCAGTGACGACCCACTATAGTCAGATACCAGTGGATGTTCAAGAAACAACAGTAGTAGAGCGGGCAATCCACCTTAGGGTGGCATACTCCAACCTCCATTAGGAGAATACATAGCTCAAGGCGGCATTGGCAGCACGACCCGCGCTGCCCGACCCAGCAGTTGTGTACATGACACAAATCTCAGAGAAACAGGGCCAGGTAACAAAGATGCAGGAAGTCCTTAGTATTGTAGCCAAAGATGCCTACGATCTCCTGAAATGTCTACAGGAATGATCAATGGCTCTCACAGTGAAGACACAGCCGATTTCGGCCCAACTGCAACAAATCTCCAAGGAGATACAGGAAGCCACAGACCCAACTAGGCTGGACCAAATGTATGCCCAGGCGGATATGCTAGAGGTCCAAATTCAACAAGTAGAGGAGACGTCGACGACAGCCAAGCAGGAAATTCAGGAACTTCGCCAGCCCGTAAATATCAACGCCCGAATGATGCAACAGTTGGCCTCTGAGGCCGGAAACCAGGTCAACACAGTATTCGGCGCTGTACCGACAATCATCGGGGAGGAATTTGTCATCATGATCACGATAGAGACGGACGCATTGCTGCAAGGGTGGCAGCAGGTTGTGGAAACTTTCCACGAGCTTAAAGCTTCATCTCTGACCAAGGTCCCAGAGTTGGGGCCCTTGTTTGGACAGCAAGGAGAAGGCATGCAGCCAGAACAGTGCACAGGGTCAGGCGGCCCCATGGAGGTGGAGGCGGCTCAGGACAATTGACTTGGGACGAGTCAAAAGGATGTGGTCGGGGCCTATTGGGGCCCTTGTTTTGGAGATCAACAGATTTTGAGTGCTGGCGAGCACGTGGCAAAATGCAACCTCTATAGGTAGGGAGGTGTCAAGGTTGCAGAAGAGCAGAGGACAGGTGTCGCGGTGGTTGCAGGAGCACACATAGGCAATGGAAGGGCGCGGAAGGAAACAGACAGTGAACTCCCAGTGAACGGAAAGAAACGAAAGACAGCCGAGCAAGAATTGGGAAGAACTGTCATTCGTGCGAGCGGGAGAATAAATAAGTAGCCAGCCAACGAAGGAGAAGGTTGGTACAGACGGGATAGGCAACAGGGAGCCACAGGAGAGCTCTATCAGGTTTCACTGTTCTCCTCTCTTCCGGATTATTGTAGTTTCTCTCTGTCCCTCGGGACGTGTTGTATTTTGTTCTGGTCTATGCTCTTCTGTAGCATAGCTTTGTAACGATTTGCCTCTGACGGCCGCTGACTAATATATCCAAGATGGTTGTTGTGCTATGTGATGTTGAATATGAATGAGTGTTGTTCATAGCTGTGTTTAAAATTTTGTTTATCACTAGTTTAATTGTTTCCCTGAAGAATATATGTTGCGGAATGTTTTTTCATGGCTGTTTAATTCCTTAGTTTAGCTTTGATTCACCCGTTTGGATGTTGGGGAAATGATACCGATCTACTCTCAATCACAATAGGGTCATGGCACGCCTCGGTGAGACTCTCTGCCCTTCGGAGTAGAGTGGAAATGCCAGTGTGAATCTAGACTACGGCGGAAAACCTTGTTGGCCCTCAGCCCTGAACCTGGGTCTTCTCTGTGAGACCTATTTTCTCGCCAACATAGATAGTATTGTAATAAAAAGGCATGGCACTCGAAATAATCGAAACTAGGTACCCCAACGAGGTGTAACCTTTTGGAATGTATGACTGGGTGGAAGGCTGAGATGTTTTCCCCCATAGGGAAATCCCTTAGGAGGGAATTGATCTCCCTCGAACAAAGACTCATCCACACCACTATTGGTGCTTGAAACCTCTAGGGAAGATGAAACCTCTCCTTCAGAAGTCATCGGAAATAACTGATGAGCGGCGGTCCGAGATGGACACGACGAATGCACCAATGGTACACCGGGTGTATCAAACGTACTATAAACCGTTTAGGGGAGATATCAATGAAATCAAATAATTGATTCAGAGGAAAGGCAATGTAGCCTACAGGCTCTTCAGGAGGAGGTCGAGTGGCAAGAGTTTGAACACTTGGAATGAGAGCAAACTCATCGGTTTGAGTCCCAATTGAAGGCAAAGAGTCAAAAGAGACTGGAGATTATGTCCCTTCAGAAGAGGATGATGAAGAGGAAGCTGAACTTGATGGTTCAGCCACAATGATATTATCTCAAAAACCAAAAGATGTTAGATGATCCAAATATGTTAATTTAAACTTAGGATAAAATATTTATTAAATTAGATATTTAATAAATATTAGAGAATAAAAATATTTATTAAATTGAAATATTTAATAAATATTTGAGATACTTAAAAATATAATTTTGTTATTAAAAATAGGACTCTAGAATAGAGTCGTTTCCTAGGCTCTAAGTTAGGAATAAAGTTAGTAGAATAGTTAGAAGGTCATTTAATGTAAGTGGACACTTGTTATTTAATAAGTGATCCATAATTAGTGGAAGTTAGGACATTGAGCATATAAATAGCTCAGTGCAAGAGTGTTTTTGTTGTTTGGGTGTAAACTCTTGCACAATTCCAAATGTAATTGTTTTTCTGGTTAATAAAATTACGTGTCTGGGGACACTTTGGCCATTATTGTGGTATCAGAGCTACGGTAATGTTGCAGTGGATATGAGGAGGAGGATTCTAGCTCTACCAGTTCTTGGAAAACTCAACTCCATTGAATTGATCAGCCAATGATTAGTATGGAATTTGTCAAGTTTTTTGTTTGAAAGAACAGAAAATTTCATTATTGATTTTAGATTTGTAAATTTTACAATCAATTTTATTAAAAATTTGCAAAACTATGTGACTTTCTTGCCAGAAGAAGACATCGATAGGAAATAGTTGCTGTTGTATATGTATATGTATTGCTTCTGCATTGTGTTTTTTGAAAATAATTCGTGTGAATCAATCACCCTCATTGCAATTCAACACTCCATGACTCCGGTAGTGCAAAACTGTGGTGGAAGGTTTTTAAAACCCGCAGTTTGATTGTGTAATTTTTTAGGCGTAATCTGGCTGTTAGCAACCAAAATTTCTAGTCTTCGAGCTTTGTGTAATAATTCTTGCCATTATGTTTGAACTCAGTAACAGCTAACGCCTTTTTCTGCTTTAGTAGAGACGCTTCTGCTGCTTGAAGTAACAAAAGCCTCGATACTTTTAAATTGTTGCCTCTGACTCTCCTCGTATCTCTGTAATAAGTCAATCGATGCCCCTATGGAAACAACTTGCGTGAAACAACATCACAGTGAGTGAAGGATCTCACTCTGGATCCTCCCTCTTGTCTGTACTCAGATAGGCCGACGAGATCGAAATCTTATATTTTTTACTCTGGCCATCCAATTGCAGAACCGACAGCGAGCCATGCATATCAGTTGATCCAATTCGTGCCCTGCTCCGATTAGATGCCAATATTGCTTCTTTTTTTTGTTATGATTGTCCTAATATTAATTCCAAAATGTGATTACGCTTTGACCTTAGCCTGTTCATGATAGTGCCACTATTTGGTCCCTGCAGCACTCAATGCAATCGACCGATCATGGCATGCCAGATTTGAAGAATGCCATTATTTGAAATGCGAATGCCAATTTGAAGATGCAAATGCGAATGCCATATTTGAAGATGCAAATGGGAATTCCAGATTTGAAGAATGCCATTATATGAAATCGGAGTTTAAAAGAAATTAAAAAGTGGACATTTAAAAGGGTCAGTAAAGTTTTTTTTTTTTTTTTGTAATGGAGTGATAAGGTATATTTTTTTATGTAATGTTATTGAAGTAATAAGGTTATTTGTAATATTTTTGGAGTAATAAGGTGATTTTTTGTAATTTTTTTCTGGAGAGATAAGTGTGACTCAAAGTAATTTTCCTTTGAGGGGGGTAACAGTGTTTTTTTTTTACCACATTGTGCAAGCGCATCATTGTAAAAGTCAAATTTTGAAAGTTACCTTGTAAATATTTGAGAAATTGACTAGAGCCAAGTGCAAAGCTCAGTCATTTTTCTCCTATTTCAATGACTATACAAGGGTCAAGGCCAAGCCCTGATAGCTCATTTTTTGTGTGGCGTGTGTCATGGCGTGACGAGTTGCTCAATTTTTTGTGCTTGATTCTTTTGGTGCACTGCTTCAACACTCCAATGTCGAAATTAATTAATCTGTTCTCTGAAACTGATAAGCTAGAAGGAGTGAAATCCTATAAGACATGGCGATGTCTAATTGACAGCACTCTTATTTTTAATGAATTGTGGCATGGCATTTGTGATGGCAACATTAAGCCAAATAAACCAACAGATTCAGATTCACTTGAAAAATGGGAAAGAAAAGATGCCAAGGCATTAGCTCTTATAAAATCTTCAGTTAGTAATGAAATGTACATACACATTGAGAATTCTTCAGAAGCATGGGCTGCTTTACATACATTCAAATATATCTTTGATACACAACCTGAATCAAAGAAAGTTGATCTTCAATTAAAATTGCTTCAACAGAAATTAACTGAAGGTGGTGATTTCCTTGAGTACATTTCACGACTTAAAAACATTAAGCAAGAAATCATCAATGTTGGTTTTCAAGCTGTTGATGAAAGCTTCTTAACTACAATTTTAATTGCTTGATTTCCATCATCATATACTCATTTTTTGGAAACTTTGCAAGTCACTGGCAAGTTAGAGAAGATAAAATTTGATGAAATGAGTGACATGTTAGCACAACATGATAAAAACTTCGGGAAGAAGAAGCAGATTAGGGAAGATGTCTTCCTCACCGAAGCCAGTTCAAGCAACTCCTCAGCTAACAATTCCATAAACAAAGGAAGAGGTAATTTCAATACAAATCAAGCAGCGCAAGGTCGTGGTCACGGTCAACACAGAAACAACTCCAACAGAGGCTCCAATTCAGGCAAAAACAATTTTCAAGGCCAAGGAAACAATAAAAACAAAGGATATCAGCAAGGCACAGGACATAGTCCAGGAAGAGGACAAACTCAAAATAGAGGACAAAGTAGAGGTCGAGGACAGTCTCAAGGAAGAGGACAGTCTCAGGGAAGAGGCACCGATTTGAGTCAAACTGTTTGCAGGTGATGTAACAGAGTTGGTCATTATGCAGCAGATTATAGAACTTCTTTTGAGAAAATTTCTAAGTTTCATCCAAACTCAGCACAGTTTTCAAATGATGAAGATGATCCTGATAGTTCTGAATTTGTTTTCACAAACACAGAAGCAAAAAATTTACAGGTTTCAAGCTTTCTCCTTAGTGATTATGAAGATGCATGGATTCTTGATACAGGTGCAACTCAACACATGAAATTTCGACGTGAATTCTTCTGGAGTTTCAAAGAATGCCATCTGAATTCAATCCATCTTGCTGACAAAACCAAACATACTCTTTCAAGCAAAGGTGTAGTTAAATTTTTTTTACCAGGTGTTAGGGTCCCGTGATTTGGCCGATTGGCTATCCAAATGACGATGTAACATCAAACCAAGCTTTGGAGCCCAAGGACCTAGCCTTCCTGGACTCAGAGAGGGCTCTCTCTATATATGTAAAAGATGTCGGTGTGTTTACTTGCAGTGTTCTGATATTAGGCTAGTTATGAAGTATGTTTTTAGTGTTTTGGTTTTTTAAGTTTGTGAGGAATGAAACTGATCAAATACATAAACTGGATAACAACATGTAGATAAATTGGGCTATGGGGTCAAACATGTCAAGGAAGCTTATGAGGTGATAGGCTGTAAGTCGTCAGAGGGGCTGATTGATTCAAGGTCAGGATCTCTCAAGTAAAAATGATTAAATGAAACAGAATGGAAAGTAGGAAATATGGATTTCAAGAAAACTATGTAGAGGCAGATATAAACATGCATATAAAGCCATTAATCATGCCAGGGAATAACTATGTTTAATCAAAACATAGAAACTATCTAAACATAACACAGGTATAAGACCCTCTAACTTCGGGAAATGGCTATCAGACTTTGGGGAAAACACATAAGACAAACTAACAACTCATAAACTATGCCGGAACGCCTAAACATAGTCTCTAAGTCATTGGGCACTTGGACAAACAAGTTTTCATAGTTTTAGGCAAAGGGCTAGATCGGGACTAGGTCTCCTTGGTTCAACTAAATGATCAACAAATCAGTCAAAGAGGAAGTTTTATGGACTGAACTATGGGCAGCTGATAGATAGGTAGGGAAAACCATACATCCTACTCAACATACAT